>CM025856.1:0-70565 GCA_003952965.2 Morella rubra
CATAATTATCAGATAATTTGTGGGTAACTATTGCGTACTATAAAGGTATAGGTTCTTTGTCTCAGCTCTAAGATTAGCGTCCCGAGAACTTAATTAGCTCACTCGTTCTAATGGCCCCGGAAACAAAGGACCTTCTTAAGCCATCATCTAAATGTTAGTGAGGAATCTTCCTTAAAAGAATTCAGGTTTTAGTTCACTTATTTGAACTAAGAGGCACTATATGATAATTGTTTTTTGATTCTTTGTTTTGTTAGCCTAAGCAGCTAGTATGAAAAGGTTTGAACGACTGCCCTCCCTCCACTAATTCGTGCGCAACTCGCCTTAAGTCTGTGCAGGGGCCAGTGATTTATGTTTTTAAGCCGGACACTCACTTTCTCGCTATAGTTTTTTTTATATGTAAATTTGAAAAGAAATATTTATGAAATAGGTTGAAAAAAAGCAATCCTATCCCTTCAAAACAACCATCAAAGTACATCCAAATCCCATATATTGATGCATGATTTGCGGTGCTTATAAATACAGAAACATTATCTGTGTACACAGTAATACAAATGCTATGGTATTCATTTTTTGGTGTTGCTATAATCCTTTCAAGACAGTTGTTTTCATGGAACTCAATTTTGTAGGTTTATCATGTATCGAACAAAAGGGTTGAATAGTGGTCCTATGGAAGTTCATACCAGATTTCTTGTTCAAGAATTCATACTTAGTACTCCCTAAAGTTCACACCTTTTGCAATCCACACCACATTGCATTCTTAAACTACCCCTTAATCTTACCGGAGCGTGTAAATTATTATGTTTTGGTAGCTTGAGGATGCAATGTGATGAAGTCTCTAGTACGAAGGAGAGATTGCAAACGACGTGATAATTTGGGATATAAAGTGTAATTGTTTCTCTTTTTACAAGCAAAGTCACATAAGTCAACCTGCAGTCCTTTCTTTAAATGGGTTGAGATATTGACCATTGCAGGCCCGATTGGGTAGTTTCAGAGTCCACTTTGAAACTGCCATTATGAGATTGATTGGCCTCAGTAAGAACATCTAGCCTTGGTTACATAGGCCAATTAGGATTAGGTGTATTATCATCTTGGATGACTTTGTTAATTATTAGGTTCCGACTAGGTTTCCTCCATGCAATGTTCAAGTAGGGAACACTGCTTTCCTAGAGGTGATTCATATTTTTGGGTGTTCTAGTTCGTGATTTTAAATTTTTATTTTTGGGGGGGGACTAAATAAATTATTTCCATACGCTAATAGCTTAACGCTTTTGAGTGTTTGTGAACGATTGGTTCCTGCTCCAATCAAAAAGTTTATTTTCTGTTTGTCGCATATTGGTGATGACAGTGATTAGGATATCTCTAGATTCAATTTAGCTATTTCAGGTGAGTTTCCTATTTTCTGATTTCTGTACCTATATGTAGCTGATGTCTATCTATCATGGTTATTTCAGGAGCTCTTAGGACCAGTTCCTGAAGGATACGATAGCTACTTTGCAAGTCGATTTCCGAGACTCTTGATGGAAGTATATAAAGTTGTTTGCGAATATTGTAGCGCCGAGGAATGGTTTCAGAAGTATTTCAAAACCAATCTTGATTAGCACTTTGGCGACTTTCTGAAGGATTAAAAACAATCTGTGGCGACATTTGTAGCTTAGATATTGACTTGTGGCATTGATATCTCAACTAGCCATCCTTAACATGTTATGGTGTAAATAGACCTGTAATCTATTAATTAATAAGATTTCCATCAATTCATTTTCATTGCATTTGCTGTCGCAGTAGGGTTAGAAATTGAGCCACTCTGTCGCATTTGATGGCTCTTTTTGTTCTTAAGGTTCATTTGAGGGTTTTTTTTTTTTTTTTTTGTGAATTTTAATCCAAAATTATGAGAGCCAAGAAAAGACATATAACTAGAAACAAAGAGAAGAGGATTTTAAATTATTCAAGTCAATTCTGACTTCAATTTCTAGAGATTTACAGAGATCTAAAACAAAGGTAATCAAGGGCAGGAACAAATTTTTATTTTTAGGAAAGAAGACAGTCCTTCCGAATTTTATTTAAAACTCTATTTGACAGAGAAAAATATAAAATCAAAATCACAACTGAGAGAATTCTAATAAAATATGGATGTGTGATTTTTTTTTTCTTCTCTTTCTGGAGAAATCTGCTGATGATAATTCCTGCATAGGACATATATAAAATTTGCCCAAAAAGATGTACCAGCAGAAAACTGGCACACTTAGATGACAAGTGCCAATATTTACAATTACGATTTGGATAAAGTCTCTATAAGAACATATGTTGTGCAGAAGTAGATCAAGGGGTGGATGTATTTAGACTTCATCACCACTATAAAGACTCTTGTTTGAAGATGATTCAAGATGTCTTCTTTTGTAACTGTTGGTTGATTCATCTTCTTCGCCTACACTTCTATTGGAGGTCCTCTCCATCTGCCTTCTCTTGGAGCGGCTTTTGACAGTCTCTTCCTTTTCGTCAACAAATGAAAGAAATGTCTGAACACGTCCAGATACTGAGCTTCTACCAGAGGACTCGAGTTCCTCCGAGTAGTGCTTGCTGAACTGGCGCAACATCTGAATGAAATATATACAGAGAGCGAGAAAGCAGGCAAACCCACATATGACAAAAAGTCCCCAAAAGCTCTTAAGCTGAAGGCGGTCCACTGCAAGCGTTGTGCCTTGTGAAGTGCATGCACTTCTCATAAGCCATTTGTCATGCATTCTCTGCAGGTCTCCATTCTCCGACAGTCTTAAAATCGCAGTTGACATGTCAATTGCTAAGGGCGAGTCCCGTGGGAATGCCTGACGAGACATAAAGAGTGAAACCAATTTAGTACGAGCTAACAAGAAGAGGAGAATAAAAAATATGGTCGGGTAAAACAACTTATTGTCAGTCCAGAGCCACCTAAATTCAATTCTTTCTTACTAAAAACAGGAATAATGGACTGCAGTAGAAGACACATATCTGTTTGCATAGAACATTGAAAAGGTTATAAGAGCCTGACCTGAATTCTAAAAGCAAGTACAGGGGAGTATGGATAAATTGATATATAAGAGATACTTACAAATCCCCACCCGGCTTTTGTGAACTCTTGACCTACAATACTGAATTCACATCGTGTGGAGAGGAAGAGGTCTACAAATGCACGCTCATCAACAACTGCGGCAACGCCTCCCCTCTGGGGACCGTCTCTCAAGGCTTTAGCATAATCTTCTGGCGAGATAAGTGGAATAAGTCTTGACTCACGAATTCCAAGCTCCTCCACTAAATAATTTCGGGCATATGAATCTTGCTGGTGGCCAATAGGATCATTGCTGTTGATTAGAGTTTCAATGCCTTTGATGGGAGAGGAAAGCTGCTGCACTGTGAGGATTGAGGTCAAGCTTGCAGTGTAGCTTGAGGTGATTATAAGAACGACAAAGAGCCATATTAATAACACTATCCGACCAAGTGTGCTGATTGTATTTTCCCCTACAGAAAAAAGGAAATTTAATGAGAATTGCTGCACGCAAGCTGCCACCATTACCTTGTGCTTCTAGAAAATACAACAAAATTAGAGCCGATTTACTTACTATGGGAGAAGAACAAAGTAGAAAGGCTAAACCTGCAGAATCAATCAAAGCACAAATGTGAGAGATTAGGGCATTAGACTAGGAAGATGCAATGTAAAAAGGAATATGGCCAAGGAGACATCATGATAGGAATGAAGAAAAAGCCTGAAACAAGCCCATTTTAATGCAATTTCTTTAACACTTAGTATGCTGCACTAAGGCCCTCATAAATAGAGACCTTGACAATAGACAGTTTCAAGCAAGTACTATTTTCATATCTATGGATACTTCGATCTCCATCGCAAGGAGATAAGCAGGAGTTCTCTGCTTTCCCTGAATCAGAGAGATTGTAATCATCTGCATTATAACAATCTTAGGTCCACATAGAGACAACAGAAACTAGAACAAAGTGAATTAATTAAGATTGATTTTTTCACACTAATCAAGTAGTAGATCTAAAAGGAAACAACTTATCTCAACGTATTTGCACTTATAGAAAGTATAAGGCAGTTCTCATAGGACGTGTGATATGTTCAAGTCCTCACCATAGAATAGTGACCGCTTGTTTTCTAGGGGGACCCCGGAACTCGTCATTGATTCTATGCTCCAAAATCCAAACCGCTACTCCCACAACGAGGAAAAAGAAAGCTGTGACGGCCCACATCACTGGGGTAAATGGCCTTAGAAATGACCAAGCACTGGAGTTCAATTTCCTAACAGGGGCCACTACAACTAGCCCAGACTCGATGTATGGTTGTGTAAAATCCGCCATTCTTGTCCGGTTTGTAATTATTGCAATGTCACCTATTGCCGCATCATATACCTGTAAAGTTGTAGAAAACCAGAGAATCAGAAAATTAAAAAAACTTCAAAAACTTATAAACGAAGTTTTGTTTGCAATACTTACACCGGTTGTGATCAAACGCACTAGCTCAGTGTGACTTGGGTTATTACGACCATCCCCAAATGGGATTAGTTTATATGGGAGACCATACGGCAACAAGTTTACTGCAGCAATAAATACATCAATGCAGTACCCTTTGAACATGTCAGTGCCTTCTTCTTGTGAGACAATCTCCCGATAACTAACTCTTTTTGGGACTCCAATTTTCAATTGCCTTCCATTGTTTGGGAAAGCCCACCCACGAGGCCGCTGTGTTGTTTGTCCCGGCCAAATTGGGCTATATAATCTTTGATTTGCACTTGAGAGATTTCGTGGATTTGTGTACAGCGTTTCCGGAGGCATTACCGATAGCCCAGAATAATTAGACCAATAACCAATCCTCCTGGATCCTGTGCCAATGACGTTGATGACTTCAAATGCAGGATGAATCAGGTCCCTATCTGACGTAAAATTAATTGGTCCTGTTACACCGGTTATATTGACCTGTAAAATACTCTTAAGCAATAAGTTTCCTCCATCAAAGATGTTCATGGCATCAAGATTCAAACTCCCTCCATGTAGGCCAGTTAATTTGGAGTCATTTGAGAATGAGATGATTCCCCCCTTATTGAAAAACGCATCAATTGCATGAGCAAGCAGCCAGACAGTGTCATAGGCATATAGACCATAGGTACTCATTCCGAAAGAGCCATTAGCACTCTTTTCACTAGTCAAGTTACTCCATCTAGAAACAAATTTTCTTTTGACTTCTGAATCTGGTGTGTACATACGCAGTGTAATAACTCCTTGAAAGTCATCCATTGCACTTGTAGGGAGTGGAGAATTAGTATCCAGTATAGTCGAGAGCCAGTTAGTAGTTATCCAGACATAGCCACTCCCCATCATCCCAAGAAACGTTGCAACTTCAAGAACGACTGGACCAGCACCAGCATAAGTGTGAAGAACAATAATTCGGGACTCAGTTAAAGCAACCTTAACCAGTTCGTCAGTGATGTTATCACGGGTCGCTTCAGTGCCATAGGTGCTTTGTATGAGATCTTACAACGTTTCTCAGCAAGCTTATCCCTAGTGCAGCAATACCATTTCTGCCATGGTCATCATCAACATAGACTGCAATCACTCTTTCCATCCATAGTAGTTCACAATGTCTGCTATTGCAGCCATCTGATATAGATCACACTCTGGGAAGTTCTAACAAAGAAAGGAACTGAAGGGAGACAGGGTGGGTTGTCCGTTGCTGAATATGACAAGAGAGGAACTTGGAGCTCATTAGCAATGTGAGCTATTACGTGAGCTGTTACAGAAAGTTGGGGCCCAATTATGGCCACAGTGTCTTTCTCCATGAACTGCAGGCTGTTATGAAAAATAAACCAACCATAATCCATTTGTTGTTCCAGGTAATGCACCTCAAGAGGCGAAGACAAAGAAACAAAAAATAAAGACGAACTTACCCTCAACAATGCCCAGAAATCCGCTGTAATGGGAGTCCTTCATATTCAGTTTCATCTTAGTTCCAGCAAGAACGGTGGGATCAGAATTTACATCTTCAACCGCGGCGTTTATTGCCGCTTTTGCAACCTTGCCAATAATTGAGTTGCCAGAGAGAATTGCCCCAACATTTACAACATCAGGTCTTGTAGAAACGTTTGTAACAACCCCATTTGAGGAGATCCCGCGGCAGAGAGCCAGTAACACCAGAAGCCAAAAATATACTCATTGGTGAATTGCCTGATTTGTTTTAATGATTAGAAACCCCAACTCCTCCCCTTTCTCTGCCACAACACAAAACTATATCATCAAGAAATGAGCCATTCGATTAGAAACTCTAGTTCTACACACTCACGTATTCCAATTCAATATCAGATTTAGCGTTTGTCTAAGCCACATATCAATGAATTACCTAAGAGGAGGAAACAAATTAAGACTTAGAATAAGCTCACAATGCAAATTGCAAATTCAAGCTGAAATTTCTGAGCTTCTAATATAAGCAATGAATATCGAGATATGAAAATGATGTACAAGCAAAAACAAGAAGAAGCATGGAAGTAATGACTACACACGAGCTCAAAACCAAGTCTCTTCTCTGCCCAATAGCCAAAAACTGAAAAGATCCCAGGGAAGTAACAAGACAAATTCAACCAGGAACAAAACATAGCGAAGCAAATAAAACCTATCAGAGAGGAAGCAGAAGGGTAATAGTTCAAGGAATCAAGGGGAAAATCTACAGGTAAAAGACAAACTTTGATACAAGAGAGTGAAAAGCAAAAGAAAGGACATAATAAGTGGGATTACTATAAGCGCTGATGTTACAGAAAGCAAGGGGATAAGAGAAATCTCGAGAAGTCCAGAAAAAAAGATTCCAACTTAGCCATTCAGAAGAGCATATTTAGCAGCCATTCTAGAAGCACAGCAGACCAATCTTTCGAAAAAGACCGTTAAACTTTGTCTAGAAACATGGATCTTTCGACAAGAAAAAGAACTAAAAAACAGCTGATAATATCAATATAATTCGAGTTCGTGCTTTTCTCACTTGCACACTGCATGAGAGTTTGAAGTGGTAGTGGTGTGGTTGCCACTGTCTCGCTATTTTTTATTGTATGGTGTGGGGATGGTTTCTGACTGTCCACACCAGGATATGGGATTGAACATGAGGATTGCGGGACAAGGAAAGGAAAGGGACACCACCGGCCCAGATGAGAGATGATGAGAATTAACAGACGAATATCTACTGCTGCTGAAATGGCTAGTGGTGGACCTCCATTATTCGCAAGATGCGCATACAATTCTCGTGCGGCTGAAAAAGGTTGCACACTAACTAAAGTCTAAAGACAATGATGATGTGGTAGAAAAGTCTACCACAAAAATGTATATTAAATCCACATAATCCTCCATAAAATAAAAAACTCTCTGCTTTTCCTAATTAATTATGTTCTAAAAATGGAAGGATAACCCCTTAATGCTACCTTGGGCAAAGCTAACCCCCAGGCCCCGGGTTTAGAAAATGTACGAGGAACAATGAATAGCTTTTGGACCCCCGTGCCCAAAAGATGCATAGGTTTTGTTGTTGGACCGCAATCTATGAGTTGTCTCAGCCAGACAAAAAATGGTGGAACTTTTATGCTTTCGTGAGATCCTTCCCGACACTAAAAAGTGCCTACTTCCAACCTAAAAGGCCAACATCCGATGTGCTTCCCCACAACAGAATGGATCGCTTACACCGGGGATTGGGAAATCAGGACAAAGGAAAGGGAAAGTACTTTTCAGTATTATATTGATAATGATTAAGCTTAAGTTGCTGGATCCCGTTTTAAACGCTGAGCGGAATCCTATAGGCCGATCCAATTGGGGACAGGAATATGATCTTCTATTTCAGTTGAACGTTCTGTTTGCTTTAGCTATATCACAATTCGATATGTATAAACACTAATGAGGTCCAAACCAAATTGTTTAGAAGACAACACTCCCAATTTCACAGAGCGTTATTTTTGTTAGATGGTTTCGTGACTATTACTCTTATATTCACACGAGTAATTTATAGCTAACGTTATAGTATTGTATAATCAGGGAGCAGAAATATATGATCCATTTATCCCATATTAATATAACTTGTTATGCTAAAAGGGCCCAGGTTGAAACCACCAGGTTACCATCATGCGCCCAAAACCCCTATATTTCATCAGGAGACTTTATTCACGCATCTTGTTACACAATACTTCAAAAGAGAATATTGCTCTAGACACTCTGATACAACTTAATAGTAAACTAGCGCTCTATGGCTCCTTGCTTTGCCTCAGCTTTGGCGTTCTCTTGAATCAGGATACTTTAAAGCTTCTGCGCCCCATCATCATTCGTCATTGTTTGCTCCACATTTCATCCTCACATTAGCGATGAAACATTGAATCATAAAATCGTGTAGTGCAACATGCAACACCATAAACCATTTTTTTCTTGACCAACCCGTGGTCTATAAGGCTTTAAGTTTAGGCTTATCACCACTTCCATAGCTCATAAAATATGTCCAGAGCTCTTTTGAATAATCAGACCAACTCAGCAAGCAATCTTATGCACATGTTATAAGAAATATTCACTAAGCCTTAACATGCAAGATGTCTATACTAGTATATACTTCATAGCGCCTATGAACTTTTCTTTTTGCAAAAATTTGAAACCAACATAGCCCTAACATGTTCATCATTGAATCACAATTCTATGCACACAAATATATATAATCAATCAATACAAGAGAACATGTAATCCATCCTCAACAAAACACAAGAACCTAAACCATTACCTTAGTGATCTCGGGTAGCTCTTGATATTCTCCTATTAACACAAGATCTAATGGTTAATGACACTGAACTAGGAGCCAAGAAGAAGTGGAAATGATGATAAGGAAGTAGGAAAGAGGTGGTGCAAAGGGGTGTTCAAGGCCTTGGCCGAAAACCCTTCAGTCTCCAGAGTAAACGCAAGACTCCTCGCAGAAAACCATCTCTCAAGGACTCTTTCCATTTGAGACCCTCTCCCTTGCGCCCTCTTTGGACCCGCTTTTCCTGTCCTCTTGCCCGCTGCAACTGCATTCGTTGGCGCGTCGCTTTTCCTTTAAACAAAACCCGAGCCAGAAAGACCCGAATAGAAAACATGATAGATTGCCATTAATCTGGATTCGTGTCCCGGAACCTCTCAGCACTGTCCCACCCAGCTTTATAGAGATGGAGGACCACACTGAGAGTGCAAAGTAGTCGCACAGCTGAGCCCCTACATTAGTAAGAAGAGGCCCATGATATGCTCTTTCAGCTGAATGCGTCCTACACGCGGCGCTCTTTGTATCTTCCGCCTGCCTTTTGCTCGAAGAAGATCGTCTCTCACAGCCAGTCTACTCCTGCATAACTCGCCCCCACTTCGTCCTACAATACGAACGACCATTATTGGCTCAGCGAACTACCTCTCGGTCGAGTATCGAAGATGATAATAGGCATGGGATGCGAACAGTTGACGCATGTTCTATAATAGCCTAATCGCTCCTTTGAGCCCGATATTGATCATAGGCGGTAAGTCGCCGCCGGAGCCACAGACCACTTAAAAGTACATAAGCACACCTGAAATATATTTCGAAGGGATCCGCTATGGCTGCGCGGCCTGACTACACATTTCAAATCAGTCGTGGCACGTCATGCATACCAGAATCATGCACCACAAGCTCCCGCCTCTATCCCATTCACAGGATGAGATTAATGATAATTGACAGAGCCTAATTTTACCAAACAAGCGTGAAATGAACCATCAAAACCTTTCCAAATCAATCCCCAAAAACTTACAACTACAATCGATATGTCGATCAGAAACTACAAGACCCACAGCCACCCACTATATGATGGGCACAGTCTAAACGTGAACGAAAAGAGTAGAATATCTGGGAAGCAAATAGAATGCACAAGATAACTTTAGACCAAAAAACACCCACACCCATTTGAGAGTTGAACTACGATCTTGCCCTTGTCTGTAGCTATACCAGTAATTTGCTGCTCCTGCTGTGACCTAAGGGCAGGATGAAGGCAGAAGAGAGATAGATGCGTTACCATCACTACTAGCACGTGTTGACCGACGACTATCTCAAAGCAGAGTACAGCACCACACGTTATTGAGCGCAACTTATGGACATGCAATTCCTAGCTCTCAGGTTGCTATAATTCTCATTATTCACTTCTGCCAGTGCAGTTATTAGGATTGAGAGAAAACGAAGATACTTAGGACTTTAGTGACTTTAATTGTTCCAAGTACTCATATATCGTTGGTCATACAGGTAATATGTATCAATAAGCCAAGGATATTGAAACCCTCACGTGCTGATAAAACACAAAATAGGATCAATTTACTAGACTCTAAAACTTAAAGAAGCATGTGCGAAAATACACCGTGAATTAGAGGACAGTTGAGAGAGATAGCCGAGAAGAATATCCTCCTCGGTGCTACCACATATTATGTAAGATACTGATAGTCAATCTTGTCAATATGTGTCAAAGAAATTCAAGAGCAATACTTATAAAAATGTATAGAATATCTACTGAGCAGGCTAATGAAGATTGAGATTATAGTGAACTTCAAACAAAATAAGCCTACCCAATCGTAAAGCTAGCTCAATCGACTCAAGAGGTTGATCCTACGCATTATACTTAAGGACTCAATTTAGAGGATAAAACAAGATAAAAGCCGAAGGATGAAGGACCAATATGATTTTTTTTAAAAGCGCCATAGATTACATAAATGTGACAATGAAGCGCTATCCTCAATGATTCCAATCCATGACTCCTTAATGGTTTAGGCTACCTAAGAGAGAAACAAAGACTAAATCCAGCATGTGATAGAGACATCCTTCTAATGTGAAGACTAATGAAAAAAAAAAAAATTAAGCGAAAGTATAGTGAAAAGCTACACAAACCAGTCAGCATTAAAGATAGAATGTAAAGAAAGCGCCAAAAATCAAAGTAAGTGCAGATAATATAGAGAAAGTTATAACAGAGTAAAATGCATAAGACACATATGTAATTGAGTAAATATTAAATTAAAACGAATCGCTATGAATTATAAACAAGAAACACAATTAAGTCATAGTAAATTTGAGCTGAAAAAAATCTCACGCAACACATAGTGATAAAAAATTCCTAGAGTAGATTACAGTAGAGCTCCAATAAAGGCGAACTTGTCATCAAACCCAACTTTACGAAATGGCTATTAAGGAATAACTTAAGCTATTAGCAGCTGACATTTTCTAGCCCCCTTATGACAATATTTATATCTAGTGCATAGATCTACTAAAAGCTACAAAGACAATTAAGTTGAAGAACACAGATTATTAATAAATGTCCACGGACAATTATAATCTGACAAAGACCATATAATCGATAGAACCATAAATTATCGATCCAATGAGTCCTTAGAAGTAAGGTAGAGCATTAACCATGCAGAATAGGAGTCTATATCACATGATTTTTTGCACTTCTGATGACGCTCCCCTAATATCTAATTTTGACACAGAACAAACTTGCACCGCCCCATAACAAGGAAAAATACAGCGATACCTGAGTGCAACTATTATCCAATATCTTATAGTAATATCGAGCGGAAGTTGCATCAAGAAGCTGTATGTCTAAAGATAATTCACGTATCTGAAGGCAACACCCTAGTTTTAGCCTCATAGCAGACATGAGGTGAGCGATTTTATATCATGTTACCAATAAAAATCCAGGGAGAAGCGAGACTACGACTTGATGTCCCATACACTTTTTACGGGAATTAGATATAGCAATGTGCTGCTGTTAGAAGATCCACCGATTACTTGCCCCAAGACGCTTACAACGTACGATTTGAGATTCGTAAACTAGTTTCCTTGAATTCGATTGGCCGACAGACCACAGGACTATATCTAAAAACATGAGTATTTATCCGAGAGATAGAAAGGAAAAGTATCTGTTCGAATGAAATTAATAGGAAAGAAGTTCACACCTAATATATAATATACGTCTCTAACTAAGTGAACCAAGAAGTCGTGAGCATAGAGATTTGTTGTATTCAAGCAATCCAGGTCGGTACTACTGAGAATGTGTGACGACGCAAGTTAAGTGATTCCTCCACAGAGATGTTAAGAAGAGTCAGTGATGAGTATTCATCACACCTGTGACGTAGACTATCTGTACATAACCACACAAAATTCCACTCAATATTCGGAGTATAAAATATTACTATAAACGTGAGACACTGAGTCTCGTAAAGATAAGTTTAAGTGGTTAACCAGGTGATCCTCTTATTCGACGAGAAGCGAAGGTTTAATAAGATGTAACTGCAATCACAGCAGTGTTGAGCCCCATAGAAATGAAACCCACACCCATCATCAAATGAAGTTTGAGATAGCAGACCAGGCATCCCTGTCATATGTCCCAATCCGTAGAGACAAGATATATTGCGAGCGAGTAACTCTAACTTTCTATATATATTTGCGGTATATTGGAAGCTGTCCCGAAGATCGCTACACAGGCTGACCATTCAAGGCGCGGCCTTTTGCAAAGAATGATAAATACCCATCCACCTCCCGACGAAGAGGCATATTTAAGAAACATTTGTCATTGCACCAGAATTACCCATACACACAGTAATGTAGCTTATGCTTGTGAAACTGAAGACCTAGATTGTCCTAACGATTATTGACCTATTCTCTGGAGTGTCATCAACTGACCCCGTGCGCAGAATGTGAAAATCTTAGCGCACCTGTGGCACCAAATAGAGCAAAATGTCCGGTTAATCCCTGAGGCCGATCACGGAAATTCTAAAAAGTGACAATTAACGAAAATGCGAGACTAAAGAAAGTCCGAACCGTCAGCGAACCGTTAAAGTTGAATGATTAGGCCGAGAATTAACCATTCCCAGTATAAGAACATTATGTGGAAAAAGGATATGTTATCGTGTAAAAAATAGGCTTATTACCTAGCAGCTGAGTTTCTGCCTCTCTCCGATAGCAAAATAATCACTCGCTCATCAGCATCAGTAAAATGACAGCCAGCATATTGGTTTATCTCTCCAAGTGCCGAAAACCCTACTCTAGAGACCCTTGTAATCATCTATGGAACGAAAGATCTAATTGCCGCCGTAGAGAAGATGAGAATTATGCGCTTCAAAAAAGTAAAGAAGTATTTGTCCCTGCTAATGTGGTGGAAGTAATTGGAACAAAGACCAACGATCTCCCAATATTTAAGATAATACAAATATAATCACCTTTATTACATTCCAACAGTGTTTAAAGTAATTATTATTATCACACGTGACACTTGTTAATGCCATCAGCTTTGACAAGTAACCCCGGCCTCGGCTTCTCCATAAAATACCAATTTTTATGCTATCATTAAGGAAGAAATTCCTGAACTGAGAGCGTTTTGTCTCAGAGCCTTCATTCCATATCTCCACCCGTCATCTATCTTCTGTTCATTATCTATACATCCTAGAAGTACCAAGATGTACCGGACCTCCACACGCAGAAAGAACTTAGTCTTAGTTTCTTTGTATTTATAGTCGATAGTTAGATAGCCGACCCCATCTTTCGTCTCCTGATCATCCGGTCCTCCTATATTACGAATCTCGCCTTCCCGCGTCTATTTCCACGAGCCTTTACAATATACCCATCATGCCAGATCGTAATTTCACTGTAAGTCCCAACCCTACAAGTGAGGAATTGTTACAACCCTCGATAGTAAACGAAATTCCTATATTAGAGAGAACCCCAATCTTTGGCCGTAATAGGAAGAGGACTCTTCCGGGCTTAGAACTCACAAAGACCATATTAATGTCAAAATCTCGTCACCCTAGATACCCACCTGTAACTTTGCAACCTCATTAGACAATGTAATGTTCTCTATCTGTAGAGTTTGTGCCTTGTGTTCTAAGTCTGCAGTGTATTGCATCTTCCGCTCCTTGGAACAAGCAACTGATTACAGAGGAGCAATACACTCAAGCACGAAATAGAGATAGGGAAAACAGAAACTTAATTCCAATTTTTCATCCGTCTTTTGCTAAGATTCGGTCCAGCAAGGGAAGGAGTAGCAGCAAGGAGAAAGAAAAAATGGGTAATAGGAGAAAGAAGAGGGAGGTGTGATGCGGAAGAAGAAGAGAGATTCAAGGGACGAAGATAAGAGAGCAAAAAAGAAAATCGGGAGGTGCGGTACTGGAGATGTGCAGGAAAAAAAGTAGGATAAAAATAATCGGCTTGTAGTGAGCCAAGCAGAGCTTTAAGCCCTTTGTGTCTCTCCTCACTTCATTTAATGGCTATTTCCTGAACGTCGGATCTGTATTTTAAAATCTGAACCGTCTCTTTGCACCCTTAGCACAAACTCACTTTGCACAGAATCTATTCCCTGTTTCCCCCCTGATTTAGAAATGCGTCAAGTGAGTGAGCAAGAAGCCAAACAGTGTCATAGGCGTACAGACCGTAAGTATTTAGCCTGATGCTGCCGTCATCTGCCTTGTTTGCAGCAGTCAAGGTGCTCCACCTTTTAACAAATTTTCTTTTGAGCTCCGAATCTGGAGTGTGCATACGCAACGTTAGAACCCCTTGAATACTATCCATTTTTGCCAAAGGGAGGGAAGAATCTGTGTCAAGTACAGTAGATAGCCAATCAGATGATGCCACTCACAAGATTCCCAAGTGGTCTTCGATACAGATTCTATGGTTATTCCGAGGGCTTACCCAATTATCGCAAGCTACCTACCAGTAGCGCGCCAAGATAGCCAAGATAAGTATTGATTTGGTGGAGGGATAGATAACCCTGCGACTTGCGCTAATCAAAGCCTACCTCGTAACATATGAAATATAGTGTCTAGTTGTAAAGATTTAGTACTAACCCGTGTTTTGTCCCTTTTGGAGCAGATCCTGAAGCAATTACTCAGAAGGACTCCTAAGTAAAAATGGTGCTTTTACCGAATTTTACAACGTTTGATTTATCGGCTCAGCTATTGCATGTTCGAGATTGCCTATAACTGCATGAGGAGCAACTCTCAATTCTATCGTCCACTTCATCGGTACGTCGATCGTATATATGATTACTTTATGCATACTCTCTCGACGAATTCGTATGAAAACCTGCATGTATTTTTCTGCATAAACGTTTATTTGCAGCCATACATGAAAGACACCTACCTCCCCTCCGAACAGAAAGAAAGGAATAAACTGGATAGTGAATTTTAGGGGTGGATCTGATAGGTGCAGCAGAAGGACAATACATTGTTAGGGAAAACCCTTTGCCGCGGAGCTCTATTTGCCTAATGAGTGAAGAATAAACCGTACAGTGCAAACCAATTAAACTGAGTGCATGAGGGTACCAACATGGCACAGCTACCACGTATCATTTTCCATAAACAGCTCAAAGCTGCAAGTAAACACACGATTGAAAAGTTTAACCTTTATTAGGTTCTATGTCAACAATGATCCTTCCCATCATAATATTTAAAAGGTATAAGGAAGCGAACCATCCCAAAAGAAGTAAAAAGGCCATGAAACAAATATAGAGAGGTTAAACGTGCCATAAATACAGAAGTCCTCTCAAGAATTGGAGATATGAAAGGAGAGTATTGTGAGATATATAATATAGATAATTCAATATAGTAAAGTTTGCACAGCGGAGATGTACCCTCGCAACAATCCCTAGAAATCCCACTAGATAAGTTTTGTTATACTTGGGCGTCGTAAGTTTCGAGTTCTTCTTCTGTTCCATATGGATAACTCGTTGGGCTGATAGCCCAATTCACCATCTTATCAGAGCGGTAGCAAGATTTTTACAGTATATGCGCAATACTTTTGTCAACAAGCAATTTCACCAATGGAAGTTAAGCAAAAGTTCGAGAATAGCGTTGACGAGATAGTGATAGATGCCTCTCGAATATTTAGACAAGAATAATAAGTCTCTGTAAAGCTAACACCTGCCTTCAAAGTGGGAGTAAAATAACAGATAATGCGTCAACCAAAACAAAGCATATCCCTTACTCATGTCTCTAACATATAAGCTTTAATATTCCAGAGCTAAAAATCATCTATCATCTTGGTATACTGATTGACCTGCACAAAGTACATCAATCCTTAAAATACGATCACTAAAGCCCACCTATGTGAAACAAACACTTAGAAAGCAATATCACATATATTTACTCACCCCCTACAGTCAAGCTCCACGCGTCGCTGAGTAAAAATCGTAATTTATAAGGCCGACGAGAAGTGCCCAAAAGAAACCAGCGAGTTTAAGAAATGAGCAGAATGCCTTCAACGTTTTAAGCAAGTACGTTCCTTATCTCAGACCACTTATTGAGTAAAAGTTCTGATTATGCGATGTTTCTCTGCCAGTGAGTTCAAATTATCGAAGTCTAAGCAAATCTTTGGGAATTCGAGTCCGGTAAATATATGCAACAAACTAGACACAAAGAGACAAAAGCAAATAGCAAATCCCCCAATCCGCCCATTAAGATTAGTGTGATGGACTACAAACTTTTCACAACCTAAATCTGCCCACGATGAATACCATTACTCTCCACATTTAAATATTACTACGGTAGGAGGTTGAACTATTGCACTAGAAAGATACCATTTATGAATAATTCAAAGGAGTTTTCTTGTGAGTGGCTTGTTGCGGTCAATGAATCCTTACCAAGCACTGAGACAGAGTTCCGACACGTACAAAAGTAAATAACGATCCAATGTATAGTATAGAGCCATAGAATAATACCCCAATAAAAGTACTCTATTAGCGGAACTCAAAGCTACCATATTTCTGATGAGAGATCGACCTCAAAGAGCATGTGAATTACCTGTTTCTCAAATTTTCAGCCATTTAGCTCCTGTAGTTGTATTTCCCGCCTTGGGATTAGGTCAATACTTGATAATATCATAGAGGAAACAAAAAAAAACAATACGTAATGAGCAAGTGAGCACTCCGTATAATAGTGATTAACCGATTGCGGGAGCTAGCTCAAGTCTCAATCAAAGAAACAGGGAATATTCGCAGATATTACTCGCTGCTTCTGACTCGCTTTAGCTAAGTAAGAAGCGGACTGAAAAACTCCATCTTTCCTACCAGCCTACCTTGGTCCGTGCGAGATGTCCTGTGCGTCGGATGGACAAATCGCAAAGGCAAAAACCTAAACCAATATCTGAGTAGTTGACCCTATTCCGAATTATATAGTCCCACAAAATACGTTCGTATGGAAGAAGAAATGTATAGATGTCCCTATATGTATAACTGGATTACGTTCTCACATCCTGGACTTATATATATATGACATCATCTTAGAGTTAGTCTTTCCCAAAAAGTTAACTATTATACATAGCTTTTTTTAAATTCAAAATATACTGCTGTCTAGATGTATATCTCTGCGCTCACTCCATTATGTCAAATTAAGTCTTGCCACCTTATGGTATATTAAGGTCTAGAGCATTCTACTCTACCAACTAATATATAGTCTGATCAGATAGCGGTACTTGGCCACTATTGGAGCGTCAATATCACTCAAAACATATTTACTGAGTGCATTTGAAGTATATAATATGTAAAAATGTGCTATAATGGTGTGTTTAGGAGATAGTTAATAAGGAATCCAATCCCCTCGGCGAGTAAACTTCCAACACTAAATTTTTAAATAGGCCCAAATGAAACCTTTTATCAAACTTGTTTGGGGAATTCTTAAAGTGAGCCTTTTTTTTCCATATATTTGTGTCACGTAACTTACCTATTTAAGAGCTCCACTTAAGATGTGTAAAATGATTTGTTAAACACCTTTTATCATGGTTTGCTTATGACTCCAAAGTCCCCGAGTACTGATTATTATCTTTTGGATTATGCAGAAATACTCTAGAAAATATTATTTTATTTTCGGAAATCTTACTAGTGTGAGCTGCTAGAATCATATCTAGACTAGACCATATCCCCTATTAGTACCTGTATCGGTATGCTCTTCTTACGATAGCTACTGATTCTCCTCCCTACCGCCCTATCATTCTTCTCCCTACCAATGATTCTCTGTGAAATATTTCTTTGAAACCGTTGTATGCGCATAATATATACTATTCTCTATGATCAACGAGTTATTGCATCCTTCAGTCTTGCCTTGGCTGAGCTACAATATCTGTCTGATTCATTTTTATCTCCACACATTTATGTATCCTTCCCTATTATACTTATACTCAGGATCCTAACCAACCAAAGTTCATATATACGCGCGTGTTGGATATTCTCTCAAAGTATATAAATTAAATTATAATAGTATCTTGGTACATATACTACTCGGGAGTTCTTCCAATGGCCTACCTTATAGCTTCTGTTCGAAATCTATATTATATATAAGTCTTAAAGATTGTGATATTATTAATTATATGGATTATCATGGCCTAAGGAAACAGGTCTCAAAATAGATTCTTATTCTGATAATTATAGGTCGTGTCTTGGGTTACTTATACGACGCACACCAAACAGCTCCACTGATTTGCTTTCTATTGCCTATTAGGAGATAGCGCCTTTCACATTATTTTGACTATTGAGAAATATGCCACGACGAGAGGAACTCCAAGTAGTACTGTATAAATATAATGGAATTGATCATCATGGCCGCAGCCCGGCCGATTGATAGGGTTTCATGATCATCACTTAATAATGCGCACTATACATGAAATGGAGTAGCCAGCCACTAGTAGCCTAGATACTCGAAATAGTTACCGCCCATTAAAACGATCATCCGGCTAGCTAGTTCAGTACTACATGAGAAGCTTAATTTCCCATTAGTGACCCTGCGTGTTTCGGACAATACGGTTTCACGTTTCAGTTTCATGACCTCCAAATATTTAACATTAATATATAGACTTCTTATTTCCCCCTCTGGCCTAGGACTGGGGCCTAAGTGCAAAATATCTCCGTATAATCAAATTATCCATAGTTTTTCTTCCTTAATATCTAGACTTAGCTAATTTTTTATGTGCGAGAAAAGAACCCCAAATAACAAAGCATAGACACAATTACTGTCTGAAAGCATATGTCCTTGGAATTGAGAGAGTATCATAGTCCAGCCCCAGAGCCTCACTCATCTGTCCCAGGTTCGAACTTATGACATATCATAGTGACCGTCTATTCCAGAGTTTGCCGCTACGCAATATTGAGCCTATATCTTAAACCTTCCACAGACGTCTCCGTCTTATCAACAAGACCCCCCTCATGAAGTCAATGAGTTCGACGTTTCTAAATCCCTAGAGTGCGTCCGTCTCCGCCACATAGGCTCTCAGCACAGTTGTGGGTGTTCCGCGAGTGCGTGAGGTCTCGAATAAAGTGGCACAGCCCTCTCTTGTATAGAAGATTATTCTCATCCCTTATGAGCTGCATCAGAATTTTTTGCGCTGACACTTGTATTCTTTCTAGCGTGTTGCAGTGGTATATAGACCCCAGAGTTATTAAGTGAAATAGATCAGACTGATCATCCACCGGGAGGATTAAAACATGTTCATTATGGCAAGAAAGAAATAAGCAGTAGAGGGGCTCGTGAATCACGAAGTGATTATCTGAAGCCTTTGTCTTTTAGCGCGGAGAATAATAAACACCACTAGTGTGTAATCAGCACACGAGACATATACTATATATCTATATCACCTCGCTATAATTACACAGAGAGACTTTGTATATTAACAGCGAATATTTGCTCTCGTGAGAATATATGAGTGTATATAGCGATACGCGTGACATGTATATCTGTATTGCGCTATGATTGTATATCGTTATGCCGTAGAGAGGCGAATAAAAAGAACTCATATACCTAGGATTTAGGCAGATCAGTCCATCAACACTGCAAAGCAACAAATAGACACAGATTACGAGAGAGGAGAGAAGATTGATAATAATTTGCTCTCAACTGGTGTATTGATGCGCGAGAGTCTCTCTGCAGTCGATATATAGAATCTATTGCTTACTTCAATATGTCAATACTATTTATCTTAAATGTTTTAGAGTCAGCGCATGCTGCGTCTACTGTATTATCCAGCTGTGTATCGTGTAATCTCGTACTCATCAGATACTGAAGACTCCTCGTAGATTATAAACCGATATAGACCTATGTTGAGAGAGAGAGACCTCATATATACGTTCAGTCCTCTCTGACTTCTTATAGTCGTCAAATTACATTTGTTTCCTGTTTGGTACCTTGTATACGAATAGTACGGATATGTATAGGTAATTCAAGAGCAAAGGTATATTAGCATCGAACAATAAGTAGAAGATAGTTGTCAATAAGCGATGAAGACTTCTCATACTAGACTTACAGATAGCGAAGAATACGAGTTAGATTAGTTTTGTGAAACACTAATAGTGGAGAAGTGAAAAGATGAGTGTTTATATGATAACAGATAACACAAGTATAAGATTTGGTTACTTAGTTTATTCTTACTACGTATATTATTCCCGATCTGTGATAGATCAAGTTAGTGTATAACTATATATTTTGAAATACGCATATGAAGACGAACCATTAGGGAAGCGACTCCCAGATAAAAGTCGTGTCTATCATTTGGAGATAGGAATAAATAAGTTCATGAGAGAGATATTTTATAATGTTACTTACTATAATGAAGATCATAAAAAAACTTGAGTTTTTTACACTCAAAACGGAGTATTTCTATGCTTTCTATGAATTCTATATGTCTGTATACAGAATAATAAGGTGCAATTTTATAGACTCTAAAACTATCTTGCTTTCTAAATATATAATCTGAATGGTTCATTAATTGTGTCTAATTTTGTTGCTAGTCATATGCTAGATCTATTTCGAACAAGCAGTATGCAGAGTCTTTCCCCACATGTGTTCAGACCCCTCTCCTGTGTGAAAAGCTTTTGGTTTTCACTATCTCTCTATCGATTCGATGGCTTATCTCTTCACTTATCTTATATCGAAGCAGGCGCACCATGTAAACATGACTACTCTCGTAGTTTAGCAACTAGCCTTATGTAGACAAGTATCGCGATATATTTTCAGCTATACTCAGGCCATATCTATCAGAGAATTAATTTCACAGGTACTACTTAACCAGGAACTTGTTTGATTAGCTTCATAACCAATCTAACCATAGTAATCATATATCATCTATAATCTCCATTTGCAGTGCCTAAAGGCAAAGCTTTATTCCTAACTTGCGCTGAATTGACTAAGAACATTTTCAGTTAATTTAAATGATATTTGTTTTATGACAATTATCAAAACTAAAATTATATTGGATCGGAATCTTTACTATGTTGTATGCGCTGCTTTCGAAACGCATACTGATCTTCATCTCGTGCCTTGCTGAAATTCCTCACTTTCCGACCTTTTCGATTTATTCAATGAATCACCGCTTTCCGATATGATTCCAATTATTATTATATGTAGAAGAAAAATAGTAGAGAATATGCCCCACGAATATATTGGATACCTCGGCTTCCAGTTGCGGCATATGCTGTGACGAACCCCAGAGAGTCCTCAAAAATGTACGTGTGTACGATACAACTATGAGATGTTCTAGATATCCACACTCACATTTTAAAGAACAATGGCATAGACCATGACACACGACACGCAAGACGTGCACGCCCTACATCCAGTATTAGAAAATAGCACAAAACCCATACATTTTGAAGCTGCGATAAGTCGGACGATTGAGATGCAACAAACTTATGCCCTATTTCTTCGACCTTCTGAGCTTGCAATGTCTCCTTGAAAGCCACGAAAGTGCCACCCAATATGAATCTTTTGTAGTTCCCCGATCTCTGACAACTTCAAGATGGCAGTGGACATGTCAATTGCTAGCGGCGAGTCCCGTGGAAAGGCCTAATCAAATGAGATATAAAAGGAAGCTATTAATTATCATCACAACTCATGAAGAACAAACCACTTATTGTGTTCCCGCCCGGGATAAGTTTTCCATTGCAGTCAAAGAATAAGTAGTGAAAACTAATTAGTTTGGAGTGATACTTACGAAACCCCACCCGATTTTCATGAACTCCTGGCCAACTAAGCTAAAGTCACATCTAGTGGCGAGGAAGAGCTCCATACATGAACGCATGTCAACAATTGCACCGACACCACCTTTCTGGGGGCCATCTTTCAAGGCTCTCTCATATTCTTCTTCCGAGTTAAGAGAAACAAGTCTCGACTTTTGGATGTTGAACTCTTCGATTAAATAACTATCGATAAATGCACCATGCGGGTAACCAATGGGATCACTGCTTGCCACTAAACTTTCGATCCCTTTAATTGGAGAGGAAAGTTGTTCCACTGTAAGGATCGAGGTCAGACTTGCAGTGTAACTTGAAGTGAGTACTAGAACGACAAAAAACCATATGACAAGCACTAAGCGACCAAGAGTGCAAAAAAGAAGAATTGATATTTGGGGCTGTGGAAATTAACCAGCCAGCAAGCAAAGACTAATTAAGCTAGAGTATTTCACTTACTATGAGAGAGAAACAAAGTCGAAACGCTAAAACTGCACAGCAGCCACCAAAATAAGCAATTAGAAGTACAAAATTAGAATATGGAGAACACCATGCAATGAAGGGAAAGTTTAGGAAACATTCCTAATTAAAGTATATATATCAAAACACCCTAATATCCTAAATAGTGGTTAATTAAGAAGTTCCTAAACAAGTCATGTAATATTTCTTAGAGGCTTACCACACTATTGTGAGCAATTGTTTTCTAGGATGGCCTCCAAACTCGTCATTTGTCTTGCACTCAAGAATCCAAAACACTACTCCGACAGGTAAAATAGACATGTGACACCCCACATCATTGGAGTAAAAAGGTCTCAAAAAGGCCCAAGCACTAGAACTAGATCAACTCTTAACAGGGGCCACTAAACTAACCCGGATTCGATATATGGGTAAAATCCACTATTTTTGACCGGGTGGTAATTGAATATCTCCAACCACAGCATCGAACTCCTACATGGAAGAGGAAACCCGTTGATTTATACATGTAAAATAATATTAGACAACAAAGTTTATGCCGATTCTGTTTGTAATTTCGTACTTACTACATAGTTGTAATCATGTAAGGAGATCTGTTTTTTGACTGGATTGCTATGTCCATCTCCACATGGAACAATTATATGGGAGTGCATGTTAATAGTTCTAAACTGCAGCATTAAAACATCAATGCAGTAACCATGAAGATATCAGAGCCACCAACACGCATGACAAATTCACGGAAAGTAACTAGATTTGGTACTCCAACACTTAATTGCCTTCCATTGCTGAGAATACCCAGCCGCGGGGCTTTTGAGTTGTCTGTCCAGGCCAGATTACACCATATAGACGATCGGAAGTAGAAGTAGTAGTATTTTTTCTTACTTGCAGCTTTTCTGGAGGCAAAACAGATAAGCCAGAAGAATTAGACCAATAGCCAATTGTCCTCATCCCTTTGCCAATGATATTGATGACTTCATATGCTGGATGAATGAGGTTCTCATCCGAATTAAACTTGATTGAGCCAGTTACACCAGTTATATTAACCTGTAAAACGCTATCGAGCAACACTTTCCCTCCATCAAAGATGCTTAAAGCATCAAGATGAAAGGTCCCTCCGTTGAACTCAGATAAACTCGGAATTTTTGAGAATGAAATGTTCTCTGTCTGACTTAAAAATGCGTCAAGTGCATGAGCAAGGAGTGAAACAGTGTCGTAGGCATATAGACCATAAGCATTTAGTCCGAAAAGGTCGTTATCTGTCTTTGTTGCAGTCAAGTTGCTCCATCTAGAAACAAAGTTCCTTTTAAGTTTTGAATCCGGAGTGTGCATACGCAATGTAAGAACTCCTTGAATACTATCCATTGCCATCGAAGGGAGGGAGGGTTCTGTATCAAGTACAGTAGAGAGCCAGTCAGTAGCTATCCACACATATCCACTTCCTATCATTCCCATATTCCGTGCCACATCAAGTACCTCTAGACCCCAGTCAGCGTAAACGTGAAGGATAATGACTCGAGAATCCATCAAAGCCACCTTAACCAATGAATTGGTGATGGTCTCACGGTTTAGTTTTGGGCTCAATGGTGCTTTGTATGAGATTTTACAACGTTTATCCGCTAGCTTGTCCCCCAATGCAACAATCCCATTTCTGCCATATCGTCATCAGTGTAGATTGCTATCACGGATTGCCATTCGTAGTAGCTTGCAATATCTGCTACTTCAGCCATCTGGAAGAGATCACTTTGCGTTGTTCTAACAAAGTAAGGGAACTGAAGAGAATTGAGAGAGGGGTCTGTTGCTGCAAAGGATAATAAAGGGACTTGGAGCTCATTAGCAATATGTGAAATAACATGAGCCATAACAGAGTGCTGGGGACCAATTATAGCCACTGTATCATTCTCCATAAACTGCAAAGCTGCAAATAAAAAATGAAAATTTTGTTGGACTTCTAATGCATTTTCCTTGGAACACTGTTTTGTAACTAATGCACTATGTCTTTTCAGTTTCCTAGAAGGACTCTGGAATTATCTGACTTTCATTTAAACGAGTGTGTAATGTAAAAGCAAACTAAGAGAGAACAATTGAAATGTGAGGATCTATCTGCTGTAGCAACTCATTTCCTTTGTTTTTATTTCTCTACAAATATTCTCTGCTCACCATTAATTCAAAATCTTCAAATTGTACCATCACTTATCTAAAAGCAGCAACGGAAATTGATGTACCTTCAACGATACCCAGAAATCCACTAGATAACTTTGCATCTCGCATCTCAAGTTTGAGCTTAGTTCCATTTAGAACTGCTGGATTGGAATTCACATCTTCGACTGCAGCTTCTATTGCAACTTTTGCAACTTTGCCGATGGAAGAATTGAAGGACAAAATAGCCCCAATATTAACAACATCAGGCCATGTAGAATCACCAGTACCAGTAGTACTTATAAGGAAAAGCCCGTTTTAATCCCAGGAGCCAAAACATATTCACGGTTCGTGTGGAGTACTGCATGCACTGCAAGCAAAACGAGCAACTCACCATTGAAACAATCGTGTAATTAAAAAATTGTCTCTATGATATGTATATTTGAAGTCCAAATAATTACAATCCGATACATATATACATAAACTAAGTTAAATAGAGTCAATTAAAAATAGTTCAGTTCTATGCATTGGATAAAATAAAATAAAGTTGATTTTGAAAATCAGATTTCACAGACCGCACCCTTTAATTACTAAACACTACGTCGTCCTTCATTATCTATAGTTCAGTTTTGACCATTATTGTTTGAAGCATAATGTCTGCACCGTAGAATTGGGTGCAAGTGCACACGTACACCATAATACTGCTTCCTTTCTTCACACCTTTACATGTAGACCTCTTCCAGAGTTCCATTCAATGGAATTTCTTAAAGAAGAAGAACTATTATGTTAAAATGCTTTAAATCACTTGCTCGATCCGGTAGAAGCGCATTGTTTCTCAAAAGATATGTTTAAGTAATGACAGAATAGTACATCACTACATGCTAACCGCATGAAGCAAAAAAAAAAAAAAAACCAGACGTTTTCGACTAAGCGTACTGCGACATGAAAGACGGGAAAACAAGAAACTCATTAAGCTAAAGGCCTCCAGGTACGAATGAGATCTCTTTCACTTTACAAGTGAAAACAGAGTTCATATGCTCAAGGACATCATATAAGAATCAGAAGGTATCGCATCTCATGAGATGGAGATCATGATCAGTGGTTCCGATCACGAAGATCAATGTCTTCAACTAAATTCAAGACCCCCAAGACAACGTCAAACCATATAATAGCAAGAACAACTACGTACGGCACACGCTAGAAGGGAAACTGTACCAACCTGGATTGAGCAATATGAAAGACGTATGCTTTCACCTGTTCTATGCAGTACTTAGATTAAAATGTGCATGGAGTTAGCCTGCGTTTCTTAGGCACCCGATGAATGAAACTCTTGGATTTTTGTTCTTTTTTGTTGTATTGTGATAAGGCAATGTATCATTGAATACTAGCCACAGGTGTCGATAAGCAGGGACCCTCTTATTTATTTCTATGTACAACTGAGAATACCCGTTTTAGCGCTGAAATTAAGTCCTTTCTCTGTCACTAATGCTGAATTCCCGTTCGGTATTGAGGGCTGCGAATCGAAAGTGAAGGGAGAAAGCTGGAAAAAGTTGAGTTTCTCTTGGTCTTCTTCTTCTGGCTAATCTTGTACTTTTTAAACAGGAGAGGCTGCGGGGCCAATATAATTAATAGCAGGATTAAATTGACTCTAATGAAGATCACAACATTCACAAATTTCCACTCACCTGTACTGTACTCGGTAAATGGCTTCTGTTTGCATCAATATTTTTCCCCTATTCCCCTCTTGGCGTGAGGACTTTGTTTGACACGACAAGGTCTCATAACTTCTGTTGCCCATCTTTCCCCCTAAAAATTACACATCGCTGACTTGGGTATTTTGGCCTTCACAGATCATCTGGCGACAACGAATTTAATTGGCTTCATCAAGACTACACGAATTTGCTAAGACCCGCAAAGGCTAACACCCAATTTTGTGAGTATACTTGCTTTATCGTTCAGTCCGGGGCAAAAGGCTCATACCCATTTCCTTGTTTGGTGTATCTCTCTTTTTTTTTTTTTTGAGCTAAACGACTAATATTATATAAAGAAAGCAAAACAACAATTACAACTTAGCAAAACGGTGAAAAGGACCCAAAGGGTCAACGATGAGTCTAGGGGCCAACAATGAAGTGGCTATAATGGAGGACACAAGGTCCTCAGGTATGCGGACACAAAGCCCGAAGTGAGAGGACCCGAGAGTCCTAGGAAACACAAGAAACCTGAAGGCTCCCACAGAGCCCTAATCGTGCAAGTCTAGTTGTAATGACAGACAACAGAGAAACGCAAAAAAAAAAAAAAAAAATTTGCATTGAGTGCAAAGTTGATTAGGGTAGACTTGTGTTTTAACTTTGGACTCTCTCTCTCTCTCTGCTTTCCCGAAACCCATAGACTCCTTACAGCGGAGGGGGGGGGGAGCTCCGGCTCCCTCATCCCCCTTCCTCCTTTTTCGCTTTTCCCTCCTTCCTCTTCCCTCTCCCCTCTCCTCCTCTCTGGTTTGCTTGGCCGGTGCTATTGGTTGGATTGTTGGTTTTTTTCCTTTTCTTTGTAGGTGACTTCCTAGCGCTGCATGGTAGTTTCCACCCACTTTCAACGGACACGCTCCTGCTAGTTGAACTCAGCACGCCGAGTTCTATGCAGCGCCGCTTCTCCAGCTCTGCATCGATGGGGCGTGTGCTTCCACGCGCCACACATGCGTGGATCTGACACGCTACCGCTTATGGCCGCACGTGGGGCCCCTTCTGCCGCTTCACACCTGCTCCTCTTCCCAGATCTGGCCTCTGTGGCTCCTTCCCTCTCCTCCAGGCCGTGGATCTCGTCTTCTTGTTGCCACGCGCCGCCTCCACCGTCACCACCTCCACCGACTCCGGCCATGTTCTGGCCAGCGTTGAATCTCGTTTGCACATTTTGAGGGGGTTGGATTCGGTGCAAAGTGTAAGCGTGCGAAGTGTCTAAAGAGAGGGCTGAGATTTTAAATTCAGATCCTAATCACGAAATGGACACCTCATTTAATGAGGTGGGAGAAAAAAAAAATCAAAAACTCGGCTTATGCTCAAACAAAGCGACTTACTTATCGTTTTTTCTTTTGTTCTTTTTTCCCTGCAAAAATCTTCCACAACACTCAACACAACTCCTAATTTTTCCTTCATAGAACATGCAAACATTAAGGAAAGACAGAGAGACGTAGAAAAAATGGATACTGTCGATTAGCTGGCTTTAATTACAAGAGAAATTTGGGAAAGGGAGTGGAGAGTGTGAGGGTGGAAAGTAAATACAAAAATGGGTGTATCAATGGTAAGCTTCCTTTTCGAAGGAGCTCTCTCTACAATATGCTTTTGCAGGTCCATGAACGTAGAACCTTTGTTGGCAAATAATCTTCGAAGGTTGATCACCGAAAGCTTGTTAAACCCAGCCACTGCAAGATCAGCCTGCACCAGATCGTACCCTTACACTTTCTTAGCCCTCCCTTTACACATTTCGCACTGAATCTAATCCCAGAGGAAGATACCTAAAGCTAGAAGCAGCCCCTTTTCTTTGTTAACTTCCGATGATGCAGAGATGGACGCCGGTGAAGCTATGAACTCAGTACAATGATTCTCTGGGTCACAGGCCAATTCCCCCTTTTTTTTTCCTCCAAGTTGGTTTTATGGTTCATGTATTTGAGGATCCATAATTGACTCCTCACATGCAACCCATTTCGTTGATTTGGGGAAGAAGACATTTGGGAGAGAAAATAGGCGAGTGATGTTGCAGAAGACGAGAGAGTCGATGGAAAAAAGAAGGGGAAATGGCTTGGTTGAGCTGAGCCAGCCGCGACGTTTGTCTCTTGTGTCATTAAATTAGATGGAGAAATTCTAGCCCTTGGATTTGCCTTTTAAAATTCTAACCGTTGCTTTGTATAACTTTGCACAGAATCTTTTCCCCATTTTGAGTCTCTGTCTAACACACAATATTAGGCGGGTTGTTTCCATAAAAGCCTTTTCGGTAGTATTATGAACTGCATTTCAGTAAATCGTTAAACGTTACTGTTATGCTTAATTGCTGATTTTGAGAATCGTTTGAGGGCATTTCGAGGTTGATCATTATCCTTTTGTTTGGCATTGACCTTTATAATTTTGTTTGGATCAAATGACTAAATATGGCCCTTTTGAGATACATTAAACATGTTTTTCTATGCTTCATGTATCGTCGCACTTATTTTTCCTTCACTACTTAGTCTGTTGGACTTTGGTTTCTGAATTTGTGGTGGTAGATAGGGGCTGCAGTAGCACTTGTGATGAATCAATTTTGAATTTGATGCTCAATTGGTTATTTTTTAGTTCAATTAGAGGGGATTTGAAGAAGGTTCTTTCCTGTGAGACTGGTCTGGAGCCTAAGGAGCAAAGGTTGTTGTTTAGAGGGAAAGAAAAGGACAATGAATAATCCCTGGACATGGCAGGTGTAAAAGATATATATGTCCAAAGTTTTGCTGTTGAAGGACCCAACTAGCTAGCAAAGAGAGGAAGCTTGAGGAGATGGAGAGAAATCAATGTATAATAAAGGCTTGTGAGGCAGTCGCCAACATGAGAGTAGAACTTGATAGGCTCTCTGAGAAGGTTTGCGTCCATTATCGAAATACATTGGGTAGGCTTGGCATCCTAAAGAATAATTATTTAGTATTTGTTAATGCTTGTTTAGGTTATTGCTTTAGAGGCAACGGTTCGTAGTGGCACCAAGATCGTGGATGAGGAGTTTGTTATCTTGACAGAGTTGCTCATGGAGCAGTTGCTTAAATTGGATACAATCCAGGTTGATGGAGAAGCAATTAAAAGTGCAGACCCATTGAGGTATGTGATTATTTTTGTTCTGCATATCATCGAGGTGTGTGATTATTTTTGTTCTCAAATCTACCAAATTCTCTTTTTTAGATATATGGAATGACTGAAACCTGATGCAAGATTGAACTTGTGGCCCAATCAACGGGATGATGGTCGTTATTGGTTTTTATGATGGCTATACTAGCTATTTTGGATGCTTAGTCCCACTGCGATTGCTTAGAAGATTCACTACAAGAAATTAGACCTTACACGACGCGATACTTGGCTGCCAGGCGCATCCTGTGGCTTTAGCGCCCACATTAGCAACCCCTAGATGATTTTTTTTTTTTTGTTTCTAAGTAAAATTTTATTGATCACTCGTGAACCTCAAGGGGGAAACCTTGGGTTGTCACAAGTGAGAATAGAGACAGGAATTACATCAGTGGGAATGTTTCCCGCAAAGTTTCCAGCAAGAGCCCATTTAGCAAGATTATGGTTATACATAGTTATATCGGTTCGAGATTCTCTCAGTTCCCACTGTATGGCATACATGGAATGATTTGCTGCTATGGACCCGCTAGTTGGAGAGGCTTGTGCGTTGGTAGAGACAACGTTTTTGGCTCGTGAGAAGCAGTGGACTAAGGTTGTTTTCGAGTGTGATTCTCTGGTGCTTTGCAAAGAGATTCTATCTTCGTCTCTACCTAGCTGGTGTATTGCTTCTTCGGTTGAGAAGATTCGGGCTGGTTTGTTGGACTTTAGAGAGTTGCAAATCGCGTGGGTGCCTCGACGTGTAATCGCTTAGCCCATGGTCTTGCAGCTTGGGCGGCGAGTTCTGGTTCTGTTGGTCATTTTTTTGCTTTTGATATTCCCGAGCATATCCAGTTTTGTGATATGCATGATTGTCCCTTTTTTCCGTAATTTGATGAGATCTTATTCAGCAAAAAAAAAAAAGAATTAGCATCTCGTTTAACATGAACAAAAGACCAAGAACTATGCCAACCTTTCAACACTGAAATATCAGCAATAATTTCACGAATACTCCAATCTACCTGGTAGTCCTCTTGAGAAATAACATCGACCACTGTCTTGGAATCGCCTTCAACGATCACAAGATCCTGAGATAAGAATGACGCCTCTTGTGTTGATATTTACTGGGTAGTCCTCTTGAGAAATAGCATCGACTACTGTCTTGGAATCGCCTTCAAAGATCACAAGATCCTGAGATAAGAACTGTGAAAACCGTTTGGCATTTTCGTGAAAAACCAATAGGGGCATTTTTGTCCAGTTTGGTTTTTCTAGAAGGAACAAGAAAAGTTAGCTTTTCTGTTAGTCTTCACGCGCAGGTGGTTTTAACAAAAAATAAAGGTCTTCATCATTTAGCATGTGGGCAGCCTATTAGAAGCTCAGATTAAACAGTTTCTCTTCTTCTTCGCTTCTCCCTTCAAGATCGTCTTCTCCAAGAAATGTATTGATCGTTCTTGCTTCATTATTCTTGTAAAAAGCTTGGGTTTGCCGTGTATGTGTTAGTAGATCAGATCTGAAGGCTATTGTGTTTCGTTAATCACCTACACTTGATTTCTTCGGTTGATTGAGGCTTCCAGAGGTTCTGGAAGAGTGTTTGCTGGAGGTTCCAGCATTGGGTATTGTTTGCACAAGGTGTTGTGTGGATAGATCAATCCGGTTGAATCTTAGCTTCAAATGGTCATGGAGTTCCATGATGAGTAGATCTGAATCGAGTTGGTATAGGTAAGATTAACGGTGTTTAGATTAGCTAGGTTGTGTAATTTATAGATCACTATGTAATCTCATTTGAAATTAGTGGATTTAAAAATCGGCTTCGGCCCGGAGAATTTTTCTCTTTTGAAGAAGTTCTTCAAAAGGGTTTCTCTTCGTCACCATATCTTGTGTCGTGTGGTTGATTAATTTTCTTTTGTTTTATTCGTTTACATTTTACCTTTCTTGTGATTAGTGTTCTTAGAATATTGATCTTGTAAATGTTGATTATTCTGATCCAAGAAGGTTGAAGACAAAAGTATAACAGCTTTTTGTTTATATCTGGATTAACTATTTGTTTAGGTGTCGATTGCATATCAATTTAGTTGTGAAATCTGTCGAATTCGTATTCTGCAGTGAGTTCAGAGTTTCTTACAATCAGTTCAGATTACCCTGTTTTATAGATTCGTGTTTAATTATTTTTCTGTTCATATATTCATATCTGGTGGTTAATTAGACTTTGAATATTGAGAGAATTGTGTTTGGGTTGATATTATTGAGAATAAGTTTTAAGTTTTTTTAAAAAAGAGTTAATTGATAATTTTTTAAATATACCTATTCGCCCCCCCTCTAGGTATTTTTCGCATAGTTGGGTCTAAATTAGGTTGTTCAAGAACGACCCCTAGATAATAATTAATGTCCTCTAAATGATCATTATTGTGGGGAACATGTCAAACATCGGGACACCAGTAAAGGTATTGCGAGTGTTTAGTGTAAGGATGACTTAGTTTGTCGCAAGAGAGGTAGCTCTCGATAAGTCATGTCCACCGCACCTTCGACCGTCGTAGAAAGTACAATGAATCGACATTCGGGGCTCGTCACAGGTGAGTTAAGGCAAGATGGTTTCAGCGATGACCTGTAGGCAGAGGATAATGGTTTCTCAAACTACTACTTCTAGTGCAACATGTTGAAGAAATTCTATGAAATGGTTTTTCAAAGCACTATGCAGGAAAAAAAAAAAAATCTCTTTGTTTTGTTTCTTGTTTTATGTTATATTTTTGCCACGTTTTTGGACTTGCCTTTTGGAGGGCCAATATTTATTCGTAAGTGTTGGTCAAAAGAGTCATGGTCTGGTCTGTCTTTTTGAGTCATCTTAAGAACCTTGGAATTCACTGTGAAATCAATAGTTGTTTTTACCTCACTTTTCAAAAATATTTTAATCTGAGAATGAAAGATAAATATGAGAAGGACATCAAAGGCCCGAGTTGGCAGTAGTGAGGTGATGCATGCCTTGGCTGAGGAATACAAAAGCTTTGTAGTCCCCATTTTTTGATGAGATTTTTTTAGAGGGAAGGTTGAACTGGATAAGCAGAAGAATAAAGAAGTCAATGTAAAGGGACACCACTTATAAAGGGGAACTTTAAATCAAAAGCTGTTAAGAAAAAATCCACCACCTAAACACCAACAAAGATCAGTTGTTGCTCTTTCAGCTTTCCCTGATCTAGACAGTACTCAAATATATATGATGGAGCTTTGCATCTATGTGCTTTAATTTATGAGATTAAATGAACGTTGGATGTACTCAGTGAAGGCAAGCTATCCAAGCACAATGTTTGCTGTTGCATTTTGCTCCAAAATTTGCTTTATAGAAAAATCTATTTGAAACAGTAGGTAGATTTGTACACTGTGCTTTTGGTACTATTCATGTAATATTCCCTAAAAAAAAAGCAAAGCTGTGCGTTTTGATTAGTTGTGCAGGTCTTCTCTTCCCTTTCACGTAGAAGACCCATTTTCAGTAGTTTTTCTTCACCAACTTCACAGCTCGATTTTCCTTTCAGATTTCAATCTCTTCACCCATTTTTCGCCTAAAATCCTGTTCTTTTCAAATCTAGCAAACCATGGTCGAGCTATAAGATGTATCCTTACTTTTATTTTGGAGAATCGCTGCTTAGGTCGTGCTTTCTCTCTCTCTACCTCCCTTTTTTGAAGCTCTCTCTCTCTAGCCTTTGGAGACACGATTCGTAGGACCTAGATAACATTGGAGAGCCAATCTTCAAAGGCTAGGCGATTCTTCTGCATTTTCATTGACGCATTTGGGTGAGTTTTCTTCAGATCTCTACCTTTGATGAAGTTTTAGATTCGAAATTTCTAGATTTTTCTTGATTATTTTTGGGTTGTTGTAGGGTAATAAGAGGTGGATTTGGAGAGGTTTTGTGGATGGTAGGAATAGCATATTCTTTTAGAGTTAATGGAGTTCAAATGATGGAAGGTTCTGATTGATTGTTCAGCAATCTTTTGAGGAACTTTAGGCTTCGGGCTAAGTGTTTGAAGTAAGTGGTCTTTCCATGGGATTTTTATGAAATTTTCATGTTGTGGAAAATAAATGCACAATTGTTAAATATTTCTTTTACAAATCGAAACTGGTTTGGATGAGTTATTGTGAATTCTTTGATTTTGGAAATGTTGGATTTTAAACGTGAACTGTATTTTAAACGATTTTGATGCATTAGGGGAACTGAATGAATTTTAGTAAAAATTGGATTTCACAAACTCATTTGAAATGGTTGGCCTATTTTGTGAAATTTGTGTTGTGAGCATATTATCAAGCTATCCTCATACTTGTGACTGCTAAGGTCTTTGTGACCATTGGGGTTTGTGTGACCATTGATAATTTCACTATATTGCTTAGCCTGAGATATTTTGTTATAAATTATGTTTTCAGTTTGGTATTGCTCAGTACATTTTCTTAATCTTGGTTATGTTTATTAAACTGTTATTTTCCCCTATCCCCATTGATTGCTACTTATTGAGCTAGTTGTAGCTCACAACTTACTTCCTATTTTTCAGATTTAGCGGTTGATGGTAGATAATAGTAGGAGATCTCGAGTGGTAGTTTTGAGAAGGTTACAAGTTGCAGGGTCATTGAATAAAGAGTCATATGGAGATTGCAGTAGTGATTGTGTCAATTTGGAGACTTTAATAATTTTACTTCATTTGAGAAAAACTATTTATTTGGATCCTTTGTTAATTGTGAGATTTAAGGATTTTAGGAGTAGTGCTTTGACTAGACTTTTGGATTTCATATTTTCATACGTTATGGATGGTTTGTGAGTATGGTTTTGATTATTAAGTGGTGGAATGAAATTTTATTTTGAGTTTATTTGTTGAGAAGAATTTGTGGATAGTTCCATTTTTCAGATGGAACTCTGTCCGTTTGAACTTTTGGGTTGCGGCGTTACAATTCATTTTCTAAAAACCTAGTGCAGGTTGTTTGTGGTGTATCTCTTTTGTAGTTGCTAAAAGACCTGGTACGAAGGAGGAGAATGGCCATCCATGGTGAAGTCATGGATGAAGATAGCATCTGGTCTCAAAGTTCAGCAACTAGTCATTCAGCAGCAAAAGTTAAGCAAACAGGTTTGTGTTTTTTCATTTCACCTTTTCATTTGTTGGTCTCTTCTTAATTACTAGTTTTCAGAGTCTTTGTTATCTATTTTTCATTATGTGGTTTGTTAGAGAATATAATTCAAATAATAAAATCTCTCCTTCCTATTTAAGCTTTTGGATGAATGGTAGATTCGCATGGTACTATTAGAGCTAAAGTCTTGAGTTCGAGACCTGACTCCGCACTCTAACTCAATCTATTGCCGACAGAGGCGAACGGTGTTCATGGGCTGTTGTGATGCGGCAACCTCGATCAGCATAGACAACTGAATCTCGTGGCTGAAGACCATCTTCGATGGGTTTAATTCCAATGCTTTGTCTATGAAGTCTGCTGTGTAGTGTGTAGATTCACTATTACACAAGTAGTACTAGATGTCAAACAACAACAATAATGACAGTTTATCTCGATAAGCAAAGCTGGGAATTTATTACTTAATCCCCAAGAACTAAGGATTAACGAATTGTTCAGGCATCATAACCAATCTAAACAGTACCAACATGCTAGAAACCATTGTATACATACATCTTCATGCAATACCCTTCCTTTTATGATCTTTTTACTTCACCTTCTCCTAATCTCGTATTGTCCTTTCCTCTTCCTTTTCCTGAAAATCGTCTTCCTTTTCCTTAACAAATGAGAGAAATGATTGAACACGAGCAGATTGCGACCCACTAGAGAGCCTCGTGTACTGGTGAACTATCTTAATGACATACAAAAGGAGAGAGAGAAAGCAGGCCAAGCCACATATTAAAAACAGCCCCCAAAAGCTCTTAAGTGGTAGGCGGTCCACTTCTTGCTTTGCACCTTCCGAGCTGCAAGCTTTCCTTGCAAGCCACTTGTCATGAATCTTTTGTAGTTCCCATTCTCAGACAACTTCAAGATGGCAGTTGACATGTCAATTGCTAGCGGCGAGTCCCGTGGAAAGGCCTAATCAAACGAGATATAAAAGAAGCTATTAATTATCACCTTATGAAGAAAAAACCACCACCGGGGATAACTTTTCTATTGCAGTCAAAAGATAAGTAATGGAAACTAATTAGTTTGGAGTGATACTTACGAAACCCCACCCCATTTTGGTGAACTCCTGGCCTACTATGCTAAAGTCACATCTAGTTGAGAGGAAGAGCTCCATATATGCACGCATGTCAACAATTGCAGCGACACCACCCTTCTGGGGGCCATCTTTCAAGGCTTTCTCATATTCTTCTTCCGAGTTAAGAGATACAAGTCTGGACCTTTGGATGTTGAACTCTTCGGTTAAATAGGTGTCGATAAATGTACCATGCTGGTAACCAATGGGATCATTGCTTGCCATTAAACTTTCGATCCCTTTAATTGGAGAGGAAAGTTGTTCCACTGTAAGGATTGAGGTCAGACTTGCAGTATAACTTGAAGTAAGTACTAGAACGACAAAAAGCCATATGATAAGCACTAAGCGACCAAGAGTGCTGTTAACATTTTCTCCTGTATAAAGCAGGAAAGAAGAAGCTAAGTATAGAATTATGTATATAAGACGCTTGATTTGGGGCTGTGGAAATTAACCAGCAAGCAAAGACTAATTAAGCTAGAGCATTTCACTTACTATGAGAGAAAAACAAAGTTGAAAAGCTAAACCTGCACATGGAAACCACAAAAATTATAAGCAATTAGAACAAGATAAGAATCAGTAGAACACCCATGAAGGGAAAGTTTAGGAAACATTTTATAGCATTGTTTGAAACACCCTAATATCCCAAAATAGTAGTTTAGAAGTCGTTAACAAGTGTAATATTTCTTAGATGCTTACCACGCTACTGTGACCAATTGTCTTCTAGGAGGGCCTCGAAAGTCGTCATTTGTCCTGCGCTCCAAAATCCAAACAACTACTCCGACAGCAAGGAAAAATAGACCTGTGACACACCACATCATTGGAGTAAAAGGTCTCAGAAAAGCCCAAGCACTAGAGTTCAACTTCTGAACTGGGGCCACTACAACTAGCCCGGATTCGATATATGGTTGGGTAAAATCCACCATCTTTGTCCGGTTGGTGGTAATTGTTGTATCTCCAACCACAGCATCGAACGCCTACATAGAAGAGGAAACCCGTTGATTTATACATGTAAATAATATTAGACAACGAAGTTTATGCCGATTCTGTTTTTAATTCGTACTTACACCAGTTGTAATCATGTACAGCAGATCTGTCTTTACTGGATTGCTATGTCCATCTCCATATGGAACAAACTTATATGGGAGTGCATATGGTAATAGTTCAACTGCAGCATTAAAGACATCAATGCAGTAACCATGGAAGATATCAGAGCCACCAACCCGCATGACAAATTCACGAAAACTAACAAGGTTGGTACTCCAACACGCAATTGCTTTCCATTGCTTGAGAATACCCAGCCGCGAGGTTTTTGGGTTGTCTGTCCAGGCCAGATTACACCATATAGACGATCAGAAGTAGTAGTATTTTTTCGTACTTGCAGCTTTTCTGGAGGCAAAACAGATAAGCCGGAAGAATTAGACCAATAGCCAATTATCCTCATCCCTTTGCCAATGATATTGATGACTTCATATGCTGGATGAATGAGGTTCCCATCCGAATTAAACTTGATTGAGCCAGTTACACCACTTATATTAACCTGTAAAACGCTATCAAGCAACACTTTCCCTCCATCAAAGATGCTTAAAGCATCAAGATGAAAGGTCCCTCCATGGAACTCAGATAAACTCGGATTATTTGAGAATGAAATGTTCTCTGTTTGACTTAAAAATGCGTCATGAGTGCATGAGCAAGAAGTGAAACAGTGTCGTAGGCATATAGACCATAAGCATTTAGTCCGAAAGGTCGTTATCTGTCCTTGTAGCAGTCAAGTTGCTCCATCTAGAAACAAAGTTCCTTTTAAGTTCTGAATCCGGAGTGTGCATACGCAATGTAAGGACTCCTTGAATACTGTCCACTGCCTTGGAAGGGAGGGAGGGTTCTGTGTCAAGTACAGTAGAGAGCCAGTCAGTTGCAATCCACACATATCCACTTCCCATCATTCCCATATTCCGTGCCACATCAAGTACCTCTAGACCCCAGTCAGCGTAAAGGTGAAGGATAATGACTCGAGAATCCATCAAAGCCACGTTAACCAATGAATTGGTGATGCTCTCCCGGTTTAGTTTTGGGCTCAATGGTGCTTTGTATGAGATTTTACAACGTTTATCCGCTAGCTTGTCCCCCAATGCAGCAATCCCATTTCTGCCATGATCATCATCAGGGTAGATTACTATCACGGCTTGCCATTCGTAGTAGCTAACAATATCTGCTACTGCAGCCATCTGGAAGAGATCACTTTGCGTTGTTCGAACAAAGTAAGGGAACTGAAGAGAATTGAGAGAGGGGTCTGTTGCTGCAAAGGATAATAAAGGGACTTGGAGCTCATTAGCAATATGTGAAATAACATGAGCCATAACAGAGTGCTGGGGACCAATTATAGCCACTGTATCATTCTCCGTAAACTGCAAAGCTGCAAATAAAAAATGAAAATTTGACCATCACTTGTCTAAAAGTTGCAATGGAAATTTATGAATGAACAAGTAGGAGAGGTATAAGTTTAAAGGACATGTACCCTCAACGATACCCAGAAATCCACTAGATAACTTTGCATCCCGCATCTCAAGTTTCAGCTTAGTTCCATTTAGAACTGCTGGATTTGAATTCACATCTTCGACTGCAGCTTCTATTGCAACTTTTGCAACTTTCCCGATGGAAGAATTGAAGGACAAAATAGCCCCAATGTTCACAACATCAGGCCTTGTAGAAGCACCAGTACCAGTACTTATAAGGAAAAGCCGTTGTAGAACAGCATTCCCAAAAGCCAAAACATATTCATGCTACTTTTGGAGTACTGCACTCGTGAAAAAAATTGTCACGATCTGATGATTTATATGAAGTCTAATATAATTACAATCGATACATACATCAAGTAAGTTAAATAGAATTAATACTCGAACTAGTTACAGTCTCCTAGTTTCAAAATAATTCAATTATAAGAATAGGATAAATATTCAATAAAATAGATATTAAATTCATAGTTCACAGACCGCACCTTTTAATTAGTAAATACTACGTCCTTTATCATCAATCTTTGACCATTATTGTTTGAGCAAAAACATCGGGTCTTGTAGAAGCACGTCCAGCAGTACTACCCGTGGTAACAGAAAGCCCATCGGAGAGAAGTATTTCCCAGAAGCAAAAACATTTTCATCGTGGATTGAACTGCAAAGACACCAAACAACCTACTCGTAAACGATGGAAATAAGTAGAAAACACAGATACTCACCCACAGCTGCAAGCCTACTATCGATAAATAGACATATATATAAGGCCATGAAGCAAAAGAATGAGCTGAAGTACCTTATAAAGCACTTCCTTACGAGCTTTGAAATTTGAATGTTGCATGTTTAGATATGCGTATATATATATATATATATATAAAGCCAAAGCCAAAGCAAAAGCAAATACAATCATGATAGTTGTGACTACAGAATTCCAAACCAAACGCGTTGGAATGCAAGTTGGTACAAATCGTGGAGTTTCTTCCAATGGTCCTATAACTTAGTCAATCATATAATTAAGTAGTATAATATAAAATGCTATCATGCCAAGAAAACAGATTAAAAGCTATCTAAGACTCAATCAACAGGCGCATCTAATGGCGCAGTGGGCAGCTCGCAATTCTGTTTCTGGTTTTTCGATGTGGTTTGTATTCCTTTTCTTATTTTGAACTGTGATGTGAACTCTTTTTCCATTTAATTTCAGTAATGCTATGAGTTTGACTTCAGAAAAAATAAACAAATAAGTTGTACGTGGGTAGGAGACAGCATCCATTGAGGTGGTCTCTATTGTCAAGAATGCGGTTTATTTTGATTATTGAGAATCCCACGACGAAAGGAACTCCAGGGGGGGGGGGGGGGGGGGGGGGGGGGGGGGTGGTATTTGCCATGTGTGCCACGAGAGGCATGTCAGCCATGGAATATTCAACGTTTGGCGTGGGCAACTTGGAAGGACTAGAACACGTTTCTTTAGGAAACTTGATCGTCAATATTGTCGGATCAGAAAGCTTAAATCATGTACTCTTTTTTCAACGGCCGGGTCGTCGTATATATGGGCTCGTGTGGCACAGCGCTAGAGAAAACGAGTTCAAAGGCCCTGCGTGTTTCGGACAATACGGTTTCACGTTTCACGACCTCTAAATATTCTTAGAGCTTGTTTGTCAGTAAAAGTATTTTAAAATACGTTAAGATTCAATAAATATAAAAAAAATAACTAAAATTTTAAAAATTTAGACACAAACACAAATACTTTTTACACATTATCTAATAATTTTTTACACAATACTTAATATTTTTTATTAAACAATTACATCAATTTATCTCTCTCTATAATTTTTTATAAACTCCAATAAAAGTTAAATATCTTTAAAAGTGTTCACTAACTTTTACACAAAAACTTATAAAACTCTAATATAAATAAATATTCATAATTCTATCAAAATCTTAAAAATTTTTACAAAACGAACATCCCTTAGATTAATATAGACTTCTTCATTTTCCCCCTTGCCCTGGCCTGGGGCCAGTCAAAATGCTAGTTAATTATCATTTTTTTCGTTAATTCAGACTTAGATTTTCGTTATTGGAAGGCCAAATTAAAAGTAGAAACTGGTCATGAGTCAAATTCCTTGAATTAAGGATCAGCCAACCAAAGGTTAGCATTGTGGGCAAAAGGAATAGGCTTGTTGGCAATACCGCACAGCGTGATGAACGACCTCATGATACAATCGACTGAGTGGCCGTCAACTTCACAAGTGTTGTTTCCACTAGCTGATTAAATGACGTACGGATAATTATGGGCTGTTAGATTTATGGGAGATAATCATCTCCGTCTAATCGGATTCATTCCTTGCTAGGGAATCCAAATCCATATATACTATCATAACTGATTTTGTACGATTTTTTTTTTCTTTTGCTGGTATCTACCCTATATGTGTGTATATATATTTACGATCAGTCATCAACAGGCCTTAAAACTTTGATATCTAAAATTATGTTGAGGTAACCGAAGTGATTCCTATTACTAGCCTTAATGTTCATTAGGGGGAAAAAGTGAGGGAAGTGATTTAGTACAGACTAAAAACAAGGGTCATGAGGTCATTTTCCTTCTACAGTTCCCTTTAGAACTGCTGGATTGGAATTGACATCTTTGACTGCAGCTTCTATTGCAACTTTTGCGACTTTCCCGATGGAAGAATTGAAGGAAAAAATAGCTTTAATGTTAAGAACATCAGGTCTTGTAGAAGCACCAGTACCAGTTATAAGAAAAATCCCGATGTAGAACAGCATTCCCAAAAGCCAAAACATATTCATGCTACTTTTGGAGTACTGCACTCATGAAAACAAGACTAACTTAACTCGTGAGCATTTTAATTGCAATATAATTATCTCTATGAGTTATATGAAGTCCAATATAATTACTATCTGATGCATGATAGATCAACTAAGTTAAATAGAGTTAATACTCTTGAATTAAGAATCTACTAGTTTCAAAATAGTTCAGTTCTAATAAAATAAAGTTGATTTTGAAAATCGGATTTCACAGACTTTACCCTTTATAGTTTAATTTTGACCATTATAGTTTAATACATCAAATTGCCTCTCAAAAGATATGTTAAAGTAAAGACAGAGTAGTACATGCTAACCGCATGAAGCAAAACAAAAACAAAAAAGTTCAAAACCAGACGTTTTTGACACAACTTACTGCGACATGGAAGAAGGGGAAACAATAAACTCATTAAGCTAAAAGCCCCCGGGTAAAAATGAGACCTCTTTCTCTTCTCAAGTGAAACAGAGTTCATATGCCCATGCCATCATATTGTTAGGGTTAGTCTCGTATCGGTTATGGAAGGGGTTGGTAGTCAGTTTATAAGTATGAGGGAAAACCTACTTCTTGAACTAGTTTTTGAGTTGATAAGGCCCAAGACCGCCCAACACATAAGAATAAAAAAGATAGCGCATGATCATGATCAGTGGTTCACGAAAATCAGTTTTCAACTAAATTTAAGACCCCAAAGACGACCATATATAGTAGCAAGAACAACTGCATACGCTAAGGGCTATGCAAAATGACTTCCAACTGATATTGTTACGCGCATTGAGAGAGCTCTGCGTTCCTCTCCCGCCCCTCTCACCCTTCCAGACCCGATTGGGTTAGAAGGCTCCCCCTCTAACCCTCCCTCCCTCTCTTTCCCCTCTTCTTTTCCTTCTCTCCTCTCCCAAGATGTCAGCTACTTTCCCGGTGTCTTTTGTCCCTAATTCCCTTGATGCAGTCACACCCCCTGCGCAGTATCTGCTGAAACGATTTTCTACTGGAGTGAAAACAGCTTATGCTGGAGAATGCTAAATTTGATTTCGATCTATGAGCAAAAACGGTCGTAAAAATCTGCTAAACTCTAATGCATACTCAAGCGGAGTACTGTCCTAAAGGCAATCTGAATCTTCCTCCACGCAGCGGCCCACGTGTGAGCGCAAGCGGTATTAAAAATAGTAACTTCTGGAACTTAAGAGTCCCCTGCCCGCTAGACAGGAGATCGCAGTCACTTGTGGATCTTCACTGTTCGTGCTTTTCTGAAATTCGTTATTCATTCATGCCATTCGACTGTTGACCCAACTGAGGCTAAAAATGCTGTAGTAAGGTTGATTGTGGCGCGTACCAGAACCTCTAATGGACTGACCTCCTTTGTTGGGAAGCTAATTACAAGTTAGCAACAAGGAAAAAATTCTAATTAAAAAAAATACTAAATCACTTAAAAATTCTCTACAAATACAAAAGTTTTACACACTATAATATTTTTATAATCAAATTGCCTCTTAACAAATATCTTCAAAAAAAGACAGAGTAGTCATAATTAGCATCAATTTATCTCTCTCTATAATTTTTTATAAACTCCAATAAAAGCTTTAAAAGTGTTCACTAACTTTTACACAAAAACTTATAAAACTCTAATATACATAAATATTCATAATTCTATCCAAAATCTTAAAAATTTTACAAAACGAACATCCCTTAGATTAATATAGAATTTTCCCCCTTGCCCTGGCCTGGGGCCAGTCAAAATGCTAGTTAATTATCATTTTTTTCGTTAATTCAGACTTAGATTTTCGTTATTGGAAGGCCAAATTAAAAGTAGAAACTGGTCATGAGTCAAATTCCTTGAATTAAGGATCAGCCAACCAAAGGTTAGCATTGTGGGCAAAAGGAATAGGCTTGTTGGCAATACCGCACAGCGTGATGAACGACCTCATGATACAATCGACTGAGTGGCCGTCAACTTCACAAGTGTTGTTTCCACTAGCTGATTAAATGACGTACGGATAATTATGGGCTGTTAGATTTATGGGAGATAATCATCTCCGTCTAATCGGATTCATTCCTTGCTAGGGAATCCAAATCCATATATACTATCATAACTGATTTTGTACGATTTTTTTTTTCTTTTGCTGGTATCTACCCTATATGTGTGTATATATATATATATTTACGATCAGTCATCAACAGGCCTTAAAACTTTGATATCTAAAATTATGTTGAGGTAACCGAAGTGATTCCTATTACTAGCCTTAATGTTCATTAGGGGGAAAAAGTGAGGGAAGTGATTTAGTACAGACTAAAAACAAGGGTCATGAGGTCATTTTCCTTCTACAGTTCCCTTTAGAACTGCTGGATTGGAATTGACATCTTTGACTGCAGCTTCTATTGCAACTTTTGCGACTTTCCCGATGGAAGAATTGAAGGAAAAAATAGCTTTAATGTTAAGAACATCAGGTCTTGTAGAAGCACCAGTACCAGTTATAAGAAAAATCCCGATGTAGAACAGCATTCCCAAAAGCCAAAACATATTCATGCTACTTTTGGAGTACTGCACTCATGAAAACAAGACTAACTTAACTCGTGAGCATTTTAATTGCAATATAATTATCTCTATGAGTTATATGAAGTCCAATATAATTACTATCTGATGCATGATAGATCAACTAAGTTAAATAGAGTTAATACTCTTGAATTAAGAATCTACTAGTTTCAAAATAGTTCAGTTCTAATAAAATAAAGTTGATTTTGAAAATCGGATTTCACAGACTTTACCCTTTATAGTTTAATTTTGACCATTATAGTTTAATACATCAAATTGCCTCTCAAAAGATATGTTAAAGTAAAGACAGAGTAGTACATGCTAACCGCATGAAGCAAAAAAAAAAAAAGTTCAAAACCAGACGTTTTTGACACAACTTACTGCGACATGGAAGAAGGGGAAACAATAAACTCATTAAGCTAAAAGCCCCTGGGTAAAAATGAGACCTCTTTCTCTTCTCAAGTGAAACAGAGTTCATATGCCCCATGCCATCATATTGTTAGGGGTTAGTCTCGTATCGGTTATGGAAGGGTTGGTAGTCAGTTTATAAGTATGAGGGAAAACCTTACTTCTTGAACTAGTTTTTGAGGTTGATAAGGCCCAAGACCGCCCAATCAAGAAAAAAAGACCCGCAAAAGATAAGATCAAGTGGTTCACGAAAATCAAGACTAAATTTAAGAGACGACGCTATATATGCAAGAACAACTGCATACGCTAAGGGCTATGCAAAATGACTTCCAACTGATATTGTTACGCGCATTGAGAGAGCTCTGCGTTCCTCTCCCGCCCCTCTCACCCTTCCAGACCCGATTGGGTTAGAAGGCTCCCCCTCTAACCCTCCCTCCCTCTCTTTCCCCTCTTCTTTTCCTTCTCTCCTCTCCCAAGATGTCAGCTACTTTCCCGGTGTCTTTTGTCCCTAATTCCCTTGATGCAGTCACTACCCCCTGCGCAGTATCTGCTGAATGTGTCTCTACGATTCCAGCCCCTTCTACTGGAAAAGTGAGCTTTCTTGGCGCTAATCGCTCCCTCCCTTGTCGCCAGCTTATGCTGGAGAATGGTCGTGTTGCTAGCCCCCCACGGGTCCGATTTCACGAATCCAATCGCAGTAGAAGACAACCCTCACGATCTATGAGCAAAAACGGTCGTAAAGGTCGTTCCGTTAATCGTAGATGCTAGTCTAACTCTAATAGGGCATACTCAAGACCTCCTCCTGAGTCTCCAAGAGCACCCACAAATTCATCCTACGCCAATGTGGTCAGAGGTGAAGCTAGTAAAGGCAATCTGAATCTTCCTCCACGCAGCAAAGGTATGCATCTTAACTTTCATAAGCCCCTCTTACAAAATGGTCGAATTTTGGTCATTCCCCCTGAGGATGTCACCACTGTGCATCTATTTCCAAGCATGTTTGGAATATCCTATCCTCTCCCATCGATTCTCTTTGGGTTCATTGGATAAATTGTTACCGTATTAAAAATAGTAACTTCTGGAACTTAAGAGTCCCTGGGGACTGCCCTTGGAGCTGGCGGAAAATTCTGGGCTTGCGACAGGAGATCAGAGAAGGTTTTGTGCAGGTGGGCATCATACTCAAATGGAAATGGGAGACTTGTGGATCTTCACTGTTCGGAGTGCTTACAACCAGCTTAGGCCAAGGAAACCTGAAGTTCCTTGGCATTCTTTGGTTTGGTTCAAAGGCAGAATCCCAAGACACTCATTCATCCTGTGGCTTGCCATTCAGGAACGACTGTTGACCCAACAAAGGTTGAGGCGAATGGGGTTCGAGCTTGCTGAGAGGTGCATGTTATGCTGTAATGGTGGTAAGGACCTTAACCATCTTTATTTTGATTGTGTATTCTCCAAGCGCATATGGTACCTTGTGGGAGACAAATATTTTATTCAGCGTACCTCTATGCGATGGACTGACCTCCTTTGTTGGGAAGCTAATTATTGGCGTGCCAAGTCCCTTAGCAACACTGCTAGGAAACTCTTACTTGCTTCGTTAGTGTATGTTCTTTGGAAGGAATGTAATTCCAGACTTTTTGGTGGTAAGGCACGTCGACTTATTCACGTGTATAAAGACGTTGAAGGGTTGATACAGAGCAAACTTTGCCTCTTATCAGGCTTCTCCCGCCCTAGGATAAACTCTGCTTGTATCTCAGCTTGGAGTCTGCCGCAAACGTTGTTGAAATCGAGGAGACGTTGATTTTGCATGTACTCTATTTGTCTGCTCTGTAATTCTGCTGTTGTAACTTGATTGGCCTTTGGCCCTTGTACTCACTCCTTTGAGCTAATTTTGAGCCTTGCTCCCTTTGTACTTTTTGGATCTATACTACTTACTAACTTATCAAAAGAGAACAACTACATACGGCACATGCAATAAGGGAACTGTACCAACCTGGGTTAAGGACGGCGAAAGCTAGCTACCTATGAAAGACGTATGCTTTCACCTGTTGGCTGTGGTACATATGCAGTTAGATTAGAATGTGCATGGAGTTAGCCTGCGTTTCTTAGGCACCTGACGAATAAAAACTCTTGATTTTTGTTCCTTTTGTTGTCCTCTGATTTAGTTGTGTTCAGTCAACAGGGTACATTTTATTGCCACTATTTGCAATCAATTTGGTTGTTATGGTCAGGCAATATATCATTGAATACTAGCCACGGGTTCCGATATGCAGGGACCCTCTACCTATTATTCACTTTATAGAGAATCTTCAGATTTTGTCGTGTATCCGAACCTAACAGATAAGTGGTTTTCTCTGCAATATTTTTTATTTATTATTATTTTCAAACGAGGATTTTTGTTTTTGCTTTTTTTTTTTTAAAACAATCTTCAAATATTGTGGTTTTTTCCTTCACCAAGTCATGTTTCTGCTTGGATAGCTCATGGTCCTTCCCGATCTGTTTCGATGCTGTCATTCGGGAGTCTTGTCCTATGGTAGCCTGTGTTGGAAGGAACTCTTAAGGCTGCATTTTTCATGCTGAGACCAAGTTGTTTAGCTTGGAGATTGCCAAGACCAATGTGATTTTGGAAGGAGATTGCCAAGATCAATGCTCTTTCTGGTGGGGAGGCCGATTGTCCTTGAAGTATTTTCTCTATTATTAGTGACTCCCGCCAGTTTAGTTCTCTTCTTCATTTCTGTAATTTTCATTTTTCTCCGAGAGATGCCAACTCTCTTGCGCATCATATAGCTCGTTGGGCTGCTTTCCTCTTTTTTTTGAAGAACGTGTTTTCCATTCTCATGAGCTCTTCAACATTTATCCTTGGACGTATGCTGGATTTGATCCCTCTAGCTGTAACCTTCTTCTTTAGTTATATATGTTAGGGGTATTCATAAAAAAAATAAAAATAAGAAGGGGAAAAGCTGGAAAAAGTTTTCACCTTCGCTTCTCTTCTTCTCCCGGCTAATCTAGTAGTACTTTTTGAACAGGAGAGGCTGCGGGGCCGATATAATTAATACCAGGATTAAATTGACTCTAAAGAAGATCACAACACTCACAAATTTTCACTCACCTGTAGTTTCACTATTACACAATTGGATGTCCAACGGCAACAATAATGTCAGTTGATGTCGATAAGCAAAGCTGGGAATTTAATGCATAATTCCGAAGAATTATTAAGGATTAACATAACCAATCTAAACAGTACCAACACTAGAAACCATTGTATACATACATCTTCATTTACCCTTCCTTCATGTGGAACTTCTTACTTCACCTTCTCCTAACTCCATATTGTCCTAATTCCTCTTCCTCTTCCTTTTCCTGAACTTCGCCTTCCTTTTCCTTAACAAATGAGAGAAATGATTGAACACGAGCAGATTGCGACCCACCAGAGAGCCTCATGTACTGGTGAACTATCTTAATGACATACAAAAGGAGAGAAGAAAGCAGGCCAAGCCACATATTAAAAACAGCCCCCAAAAGCTCTTAAGTGGAAGGCGGTCTACTTCTTGCTTGCACCTTCCGAGCTGCAAGCTTTCCTTGCAAGCCACTTGTCATGAATCTTTTGTAGTTCCCCATTCTCAGACAACTTCAAGATGGCAGTTGACATGTCAATTGCTAGCGGCGAGTCCCGTGGAAAGGCCTAATCAAACGAGATATAAAAGAAGCCTATTAATTATCACCTTATGAAGAACAAACCACCGGGGATAACTTTTCTATTGCAGTCAAAAGATAAGTAATGGAAACTAATTAGTTTGAGTGATACTTACGAAACCCCACCCCATTTTGGTGAACTCCTGGCCTACTATGCTAAAGTCACATCTAGTTGAGAGGAAGAGCTCCATATATGCACGCATGTCAACAATTGCAGCGACACCACCCTTCTGGGGGCCATCTTTCAAGGCTTTCTCATATTCTTCTTCCGAGTTAAGAGATACAAGTCTGGACCTTTGGATGTTGAACTCTTCAGTTAAATAGGTGTCGATAAATGTACCATGCTGGTAACCAATGGGATCATTGCTTGCCATTAAACTTTCGATCCCTTTAATTGGAGAGGAAAGTTGTTCCACTGTAAGGATCGAGGTCAGACTTGCAGTATAACTTGAAGTAAGTACTAGAACGACAAAAAGCCATATGATAAGCACTAAGCGACCAAGAGTGCTGTTAACATTTTCTCCTGTATAAAGCAGGAAAGAAGAAGCAAAGTATATAAGACTTGTGATTTGGGGCTGTAGTAATTAACCAGCAAGCAAAGACTAATTAAGCTAGAGCATTTCACTTACTATGAGAGAAAAACAAAGTTGAAAAGCTAAACCTGCACATGGCAACCACAAAAATTATAAGCAATTAGAACAAGATAAGAATCAGTAGAACACCAATGAAGGGAAAGTTTAGGAAACATTCTATAGAATTGTTTGAAACACCCTAATATCCCAAAATAGTAGTTTAGAAGTCGTTAACAAATGTAATATTTCTTAGATGCTTACCACGCTACTGTGACCAATTGTCTTCTAGGATGGCCTCGAAAGTCGTCATTTGTCCTGCGCTCCAAAATCCAAACAACTACTCCGACAGCAAGGAAAAATAGACCTGTGACACACCACATCATTGGAGTAAAAGGTCTCAGAAAAGCCCAAGCACTAGAGTTCAACTTCTGAACTGGGGCCACTACAACTAGCCCGGATTCGATATATGGTTGGGTAAAATCCACCATCTTTGTCCGGTTGGTGGTAATTGTTATATCTCCAACCACAGCATCGAACGCCTATATGAAAGAGGAAACCCGTTGATTATACATGTAAATAATATTAGACAACTAAGTTTATGCGATTCTGTTTTAATTCGTACTTACACCAGTTGTAATCATGTACAGCAGATCTGTCTTTACTGGATTGCTATGTCCATCTCCATATGGAACAAACTTATATGGGAGTGCATATGGTAATAGTTCAACTGCAGCATTAAAGACATCAATGCAGTAACCATGGAAGATATCAGAGCCACCAACCCGCATGACAAATTCACGAAAACTAACAAGGTTTGGTACTCCAACACGCAATTGCTTTCCATTGCTTGAGAATACCCAGCCACGAGGTTTTTGGGTTGTCTGTCCAGGCCAGATTACACCATATAGACGATCAAAAGTAGAAGCAGTAGAATTTTGTCGTACTTGCAGCTTTTCTGGAGGCAGAACAGATAAGCCGGAAGAATTAGACCAATAGCCAATTATCCTCATCCTTTGCCAATGATATTGATGACTTCATATGCTGGATGAATGAGGTTCCCATCCGAATTAAACTTGATTGAGCCAGTTACACCACTTATATTAACCTGTAAAACGCTATCAAGCAACACTTTCCCTCCATCAAAGATGCTTAAAGCATCAAGATGAAAGGTCCCTCCTGTGAACTCAGATAAACTCGGATTATTTGAGAATGAAATGTTCTCTGTTTGACTTAAAAATGCGTCATGAAGTGCATGAGCAAGAAGTGAAACAGTGTCGTAGGCATATAGACCATAAGCATTTAGTCCGAAAGGGTCCTTATCTGTCCTTGTAGCAGTCAAGTTGCTCCATCTAGAAACAAAGTTCCTTTTAAGTTCTGAATCCGGAGTGTGCATACGCAATGTAAGGACTCCTTGAATACTGTCCCCTGCCTTGGAAGGGAGGGAGGGTTCCGTGTCAAGTACAGTAGTTAGCCAGTCAGTTGCAATCCACACATATCCACTTCCCATCATTCCCATATTCCGTGCCACATCAAGTACCTCTAGACCCCAGTCAGCGTAAAGGTGAAGGATAATGACTCGAGAATCCATCAAAGCCACGTTTACCAATGAATTGGTGATGCTCTCCCGGTTTAGTTTTGGGCTCAATGGTGCTTTGTATGAGATTTTACAACGTTTATCCGCTAGCTTGTCCCCCAATGCAGCAATCCCATTTCTGCCATGATCATCATCAGGGTAGATTACTATCACGGCTTGCCATTCGTAGTAGCTAACAATATCTGCTACTGCAGCCATCTGGAAGAGATCACTTTGCGTTGTTCGAACAAAGTAAGGGAACTGAAGAGAATTGAGAGAGGGGTCTGTTGCTGCAAAGGATAATAAAGGGACTTGGATTTCATTAGCAATATGTGAAATAACATGAGCCATAACAGAGTGTTGTGGACCAATTATAGCCACTGTATCATTCTCCGTAAACTGCAAAGCTGCAAATAAAAAATGAAAATTGTAACATCACTTGTCTAGAAGCAAAATGGAAATTTATGACTGAACAAGTAGGAGAGGTAGATTAAAGCATGTACCCTCAACGATACCCAGAAATCCACTAGATAACTTTGCATCCCGCATCTCAAGTTTCAGCTTAGTTCCATTTAGAACTGCTGGATCGGAATTCACATCTTCGACTGCAGCTTCTATTGCAACTTTTGCAACTTTGCCGATGGAAGAATTGAAGGACAAAATAGCCCCAATGTTCACAATATCAGGCCTTGTAGAAGCACCAGTACCAGTAGTACTTATAAGGAAAAGCCCGTTGTAGAACAGCAATCCCAGAAGCCAAAACATATTCATGGTACGTGGAGTACTGCACTGCAAACAAAGCGTTCATCTCACTATTGAAGTCCATAAACGTGGAGTAAAGAAAAAATTCTCTCTATGATATGTTTGAAGTCCATAATTACAATCCGATACATAAATAAACGAAGTTAAATAGAATAAATACTATCGAATTAACAATCATCTCCTAGCTAGTTTCAAAATAATTCAATTCTAGGTAGAATTTGATTTCACAGACTTCATTTTTCAAGTGAAAACAGAGTTCTTCTTTTTTTTGCTAAACAAACGAAAGATATTATAAATTGAAAACAGAGTTCATTTGCACAACGCCATGATATAAGAATCAGAAGGTAGCTAGCACATCTCATGAGATGGAGACCATCAGTGGTTCCGATCACGAAGATCAATCTCTTCAACTAAATTCAAGACCCCAAAGACAGCCATATATACCAAGAATACAACAACTACGGCACATGCAAGAATTAAAACTTTACCAAGCTGGATTCGACGGAACAAGCTAGGTATCTATGATGGCGAGCAATATGCAAGACTTATGCTTTCACGGTTCACCTGTTGTGAACTTAGATCACAATGTGCATGTAGTTAGCCTGCGTTTTTCTTAGGCACCTGATGAATGAAACTCTTGTATTTTTGTACCTTTGTCCTCTGTAACTCGTGTTGGGTCGTGTAACTCCTTTCAACAGGGTCCATCTTAGTGCCGTTATTTGCAATCAGTATGGTTGTCGTGATGGTCAGACAATATATTATTGAATTCTAGCCACAGGTTCCAATCTGTATGGGACCCTCTTATCTCTACCTATTATTCATTTCCAATAAGTAATGGGACCCTCTTATCCTCTGTCAGTAGGTCACGTACGGGGTGCATCTTCAAATCATCTGGAGTATTCTTGTTAGGGTCCCGGTCAAGGACTCCAAACAAGCACTTTCCCCGTAAGTGATCCGCTTCAAATACCAAACTCCTGATCAGTGGACCCGATCAACTCCAATACCACATGATCCTCCCACTCCAATTCCAATAAGTAACACACGAGGATCTAACACCGAGAATGAAAAATACCTCACTGTTATGATAAAAGGAACGTGGAAGGATTATTTTTCGAACCACACAATTTTAGTTTGCCCAAGAACTATATCTTCCAGGTGTCTAGCCTAGAATGTCTCCAAAGAAACTCCCACCTTAGCTAATGTCTATTAAACAAAACCAAAAAATCTCGAATAAACTAATTAGGATTAAATAAAGTTCTTATTTTAAACCCTATAAATTAACTTCAAATCATATCTTTAGGATTAGATATCATCATTTGTTTAACATTTAAAAAAAAAAATAAATAAAATTTTAGAACGTCATAAAATGCTTCCAGTTTAAAATTGTTCTGGTCCTGTTAGTGATTGTGACTGGCTAGTTGGTCGGCCAGTCGGCTTGGGTTGCTCGTCTGCTCGGGCTGGGTCGGCCAGTCGGCTTGGGTTGCTTGGGTCGGCCAATCTGTTCGGGCTGCTCGGGTCGTTCAGTTTGCCCTGGTCGAACTCGGGCATGCCAAGGCTATACTAGTCGGTCTTGGGCGTGTGCGCGCAGGGCGAGTCAAGAGCGCACTGGTCGGTTTCGGGCGCCCCTCTTGCTCTTCATCTTCCCAATCCTGATAGTCTAGGCCGTGATTTTCAATAGAGATCCTGTCAATTCTGCCATGAGAGGCATGTCACTTTGCCCACATGATATCCCCAAAGGCAAACTTGGCAGGACCTTAAGGTAACTTTAAACGCGCTTCCTTATAGGAACAACGAGCATCAACCAAACAAAAGTCTTTAGGATCTAGAATATTTCGATACCACCAATCCTTTGAGTTTGGAGATCATCATTCTTCCACGGTTTCTGGGCTAGTGTGTCTTCACTTTTCAGTGGAACGATGACACAGAGGGCCTATTCATTGCCAACAATGAACATCAAGTCCTCCAACAGAAATCCCACTTAATAGCTTATTTTAAATTAAACAAAACCAAAAAATTTCCACCAAATAGGTTCTCACATCCTCCCATGGCTGGTGGATCATCGCTGGATTTGGTCCCTAGATCAGTGGGTAATTATTCGACTAAATCGATGTACCGAGCTCTTGTTCCTCTATTTGATCCAACTTCTAGCCCTTTGAGTGTGTCACTCTGGCGTAAGCTGTGGAAGCTCAAGATTCATGCTCGTCTTCGGCTTCTCATTGGAATGGGGAGTCAGCGCACCATCTTTCAGCATGTGCAGGAGGGTAGCCGTTGCCCCCTATGTGAGGGGAATGTGGAGTCAGCGCACCATCTTTTTCTCCGCTGCCGTGTTAGTCGCATAATTTGGAGAGAATCTCCTTGGCCTCTCTCGATTATTAGTCATTTTATTGGTTGATAGAGTGCAACGTATCAGTTTACAGCATTTTGCCGCTTGGAGTTCATCCCCTTCTTTGCTTCCCTCTGTTTGGCAGCCTCCCTCGTTTGGCATTATAAAACTCAATGTGGATGTTGCTGTGCGTCCTCTCTTCTCAATGGCAGCTTGCATCTATCGAGATCATCAGGGGGATATTCTGCATGCTGAAACTCGACTTCTTTCTTCGGTTGATCCCATGATCAGGGAAGCGGAGGCTTTGTGGCTAGGTGTGGAAGTTGCTGAGAGAAAGGGTTGGAGTTGGGTGATTTTCAAAGGGGATTCGATGCTTGTTATGGTCGCTGTTAATTGTGGTAGTGAGGATTGCCCTTTGGCTCTAGATGCTTTCATCACCAAAATCAAGGCTAGGCTTCCTCTGTTTCTGAGTTCTTGCTGTTGTTTCTCTCCTTATAGGTGTGCAAATGGTTTGTCACACAATCTTGGCCCATGGGCTGCTTTCTACTTTCGGGAGGGGTGCTTCCTCAAGTTACTTGGGCCTCTCCATAGATTTCCTTGGGTTTATGACGGCTTTGACCCTCCTTAGCTGTTTTTTTTTATTTATGTTCCTGTAAGACTCTTTGTTTTTAATCCTATTTGCTTCGTTGAAAACAAAGAAAAAAAAATTAGGGTTAACTTAAGGTGGTCTTATTTTCAAGTTACCTGATCCAAAATTACACTCCCGGTATATATATTAAGGATTAAGATAGTCTAATCATCTGCTTAATTTTTTAATTTTCTATTAAAACAATAACAAATTTTATAATCTCAATAATTTTTACACAATTTAAAATTTTAATTTGTTATATCTACTCTGGAACTCAAACTACGTAGCTGAACATGATAATTCTGCTAGAATAACTAAAATTTTGTGAAACTAAGGATCAGTCTTGAAAGCCTAGTAAAGAAAATCAGAGAAAAGAGAAGAAAAGAATAGTTTTTCAAGAACTATGATATATTATGAATATTTTGTGTGTCCACAATATATATAATACCTCTTTATATAGGCATAGGGTCATAAAGAAATACATATGTATAAATATTGTGAATTCCAAGATACATTGCAAAAATCTAGATGTATTGTGTAGAAATCAAGATATGAGAGAAAACTGAAAGTCATAAAATCAAATGGTCATCCACGATATATTGAATCATAAGATTCATAACAATCTCCCTTAAATAATCATACATAACGAATATGGGTGTGTTTGAGTGTTAAAATTTTGGGAAGGTTAAAATTTTAGGGTATTGGATTTGGTGAAAAAGTGAAGAGAGAGATGATTTTTTATATTTAATATAATGAAAATTAATGATTTGATGGAGAGAGAGAGAGATTATATTTAATTTTTTATTATGTTAAAATTTTGGAAGGGTAAAATTTTACAAATCAAATGCAGCCTATGTCTTGTTAAAACCTTGTCAAGGAAAAATTTATATCCATGCGTACCTTTGAGTAGTATAAAATTGTCACGTTAAAACCTTACAAAGAGAAAATCTAATGAGATAAAACTTTAGTAAAGGGAAAATAGTACAATATGTATCCAACCGTGGAAGTACATGTTTTAGCACCATTTTTGAAAAAAGCGCCGAAATAAATATATGTTGTCAATAAGCAAAGCTAGGAATTCATCACTAAATCTCCAAGGATTATGGATTAACAAATTCTTTAGGAGTCATAACTAACCTAAACTGTACCAACACTATTTTTTTTTTCCTTTGGTAAAGAGGGCAACACTTTCGAGCCTTATTGAAAAATCCTCCCTTGAGGCGGCCATAGAAACCGTTTTACACATCCATCTACATGCACCCTTCCCTTTGTGAACTTCTTCCTTCACCTTCTTCTAACCCTGCATTGTCCTTCTTCTTCCTTTTTCCTCATGAACATCGTCTTCCTTTTCCTTAACAAATGAGAGAAAAGATTGAACACTTCCAGATTGTGACCGGGCAGGGAGCCTCATGTACTGGCGAACCATCTTAATGACATAAAAAAGGAGAGGAAGGAAGCAGGCTGAGCCACATATTACAAAGAGCCCCCAGAAGCTCTTAAGTGGAAGGCGGTCTACTTCTTCCTTTGCACCTTCTGACATGCAAGCTTTCCTTGCAAGCCACTTGTCATGAATCTTTTGTAGTTCCCCATTCTCAGACAACTTCAAGATGGCAATTGACATGTCAATTGCTAGCAGCGAGTCTTGTGGGAAAGCCTAATCAAACGAGATAGAAAAGAAGCTTATTAATTATCACCTTATGAAGAACAAACCACTTGTGTTCCCACTGGGAATCAGTTTTCTATTGCAGTCAAAGAATAAGTACGGAAAAAACTAATTAGTTTTATGTGATACTTACGAAACCCCACCCCATTTTGGTGAACTCCTGGCCTACTATGCTAAAGTCACATCTAGTTGAGAGGAAGAGCTCCATATTTGCATGCATGTCAACAATTGCAGAGACGCCACCCTTCTGGGGACCATCTTTCAAGGCTTTCTCATATTCTTCTTCCGAGTTAAGAGATACAAGTCTGGACCTTTGGATTTGAACTCTTCGATAAATAGGTGTCAATAAATGTACCATGCTGGTAACCAATGGGATCATTGTTTGCCATTAACTTTCGATCCCTTTAATGGAGAAGAAAATTTTTCCACTGTAAGGATGGAGCTCAGACTTGCATAACTTGAAGTAAGTACTAGAACGACAAAAAGCCATATGTTAAGCACAAAGCGACCGAGAGTGCTGTTTACATTTTCTCCTGTATAAAGCAGAAAGAAAACCGCATGATTTGGGGCAGTGGAAATTAACCAGCAAGCAAAGCATTAAGCTAGAGCATTTCACTTACTAGGAGAAGGAACCAAAGTTGAAAAGCTAAACCTGCACAGCAACCACCAAAATAATCATCAGAAGTACAAATAATCTAGAAGAATAGAACACCAATAAAAATGAAAGTTCAGGAAACAGTCCTAATTAAAGGATATAATTGTTTAAAACACCCTCATATCCCAAAACTAGTTATTAATTAGAAGTTCCTAACAAGTCATGTAATATTTCTTAAAGGCTTACCGCATTGTTGTGACCAACTGTTTTCTAGGATGGCCTCTGAATTCGTCATTTGTCCTACGTTCCAGAATCCAAACAACTACTCCGACAGCAAGGACAAATAGACCTGTGACACCCCACATCAATGGAGTAAAAGGTCTCAAAAAAGCCCAAGAACTAGAGTTCAACTTCTTAAAGGGGCCACTAAGAACTAGACCGGATTCTTCACCACTACCACCATCTTTGTCCGGTAGGTAATTGTAATATCCAACCACAATGATCTCCAACAAATCCCTCCTACAAAGTTTATATATTGCTGATTTTATTTATTATTATAATTCGTACTTACACCAGTTGTAATCATGTGCAGGAGATCTGTCCTTACTGGATTGCTATGTCCATCTCCGTATGGAACAAACGTATATGGGAGCGCATATGGTAGTTGTTCAATTGCAGCATTAAAGATATCAATGCAGTAACCATGGAAGATATCAGAGCCACCAACCCGCTTGACAAATTCACGAAAACTAACAAGGATTGGTACCCCAACACGCAATTGCCTTCCCTGGCTTGAGAATGCCCAGCCGCGAGGCTTTTGAGTTGTCTATCCAGGCCAGATTACACCATATATGTTAGTGCATTTTTGTGTTGGCATCATTCCGTGTCAAAATATGTCATGATCGAGTTGTAATTTTGGTTCTCAAATTTGTTCAAGAGTCAAAGTTGATGGTCTGTCCAAAGTCTTCATCACGTTCAACCAACGCTCGAGCGTCCTTGAAAAAATTCCATACAGAGCCATCACGTTCAACTAGCTTTCAACAAGCGCTCGAGCGCCCTTCGAAAAATTCAATCATGTTCAACAAGCATTCAACGAGCGCTCAGTTAAAATTTCAAACAGAAACATAAGCATTCGAGCGCGCTCGAGCGACTTCCGGCGAATTTCAAAAATTGCTAAATTTTTGGATTTTCCTTTTGAAAACTTGTGAAACCCTACTAGGTTTCGTGGGAGGCCGACTGAAGATTATTGAGGCCTTTATTGAGCATACTTGTGCCTCCTTCCTTGAGAGAAAAACCCGAGAAGATTTGTGCTTCAACATTGATGAGTTTTTCTCTATTCTTTCTCCAAATATCTCTGTAACCTTCATGGTGTTGAAGGCGTGCTGAAGAACAAGGTTTGTTTGTGAAGAATCCATAAGAAGATCCTCAAGGTCTGAGGGAATGCCGCACGGAGCGGGTCTAACAGAGAGGATTAGATTATTACATCAGGGTTGTCAGAGTTAAGCAACTGGGGTTGCCCGTGTCTGAATCACTGTTTGTAAGGTTTTCTTCTTAGTGGATTTCTAGGTGGCTGCTAGCCGGAGTGGTTTTTCCTTTGAATGTATTTCAAAGGTTTTCCACTTCGTCACCATATCCTCATCTCTTTGCGTGTTTGAAGTTTGTTTTAATTTTCCGTTGCTTATTTGTTGATTGAGTTGATTATTATGCATATCTAGGCTGAACAATTTTAGAACATGTTTTAAAATTGTTATTGATTTGTTAATTAGAGGAAAACATGTATTCACCCATTCTAAGTGTTATTAGGGTCAAAACTGGATTTTTCAATATAGACTATTGAAAATAGAAGTACTATTATTTAGTCCTACTTGCAGCTTTTCTGGAGGCAGAACGGATAAGCCAGAAGAATTAGACCAATAGCCAACTGTCCTCATCCCTTTGCCAATGATATTGATGACTTCATATGCCGGATGAATGAGGTTCCCATCCGAATTAAACTTGATTGAGCCAGTTACACCACTTATATTAACCTGTAAAACGCTATCAAGCAACACTTTCCCTCCATCAAAGATTTTTAAAGCATCAAGATGTAAGGTCCCTCTGTGGAACTCAGATAAACTTGGATTATTTGAGAATGAAATGTTCTCTGTTTGACATAAAAATGCGTCATGAAGGCGTGAGCAAGAAGTGAAACAGTGTCGTAGGCATAGAGACCATAAGCATTTAGTTCCGAAAGGGTCCTTATCTGTCCTTGTAGCAGTCAAGTTGCTCCATCTAGAAACAAAGTTCCTTCTAAGTTCTGAATCCGGAGTGTGCATACGCAATGTAAGGACTCCTTGAATACTATCCATTGCCTTAGAAGAGAGGGAGGGTTTCGTGTCAAGTACAGTAGATAGCCAGTTAGTTGAAATCCACACATACCCACTTCCCATCATTCCCAAATTCCGTGCCACATCAAGTACCTCTAGACCCCAGTCAGCGTAAAGGTGAAGGATAATGACTCGAGAATCCATCAAAGCCACGTTAACCAATGAATTGGTGATGCTCTCCCGGTTTAGTTTTGGGTTCAATGGTGCTTTGTATGAGATTTTACAACGTTTATCCGCTAGCTTGTCCCCCAGTGCAACAATCCCATTTCTGCCATGATCATCATCAGGGTAGATTACTATCACGGCTTGCCATTCATAGTAGCTAACAATATCTGCTACTGCAGCCATCTGGAAGAGATCACTTTGCGTTGTTTGAAAAAAGTAAGGGAACTGAAGAGAATTGAGAGAGGGGTCTGTTGCTGCAAAGGATAATAAAGGGACTTGGAGCTCAGTAGGAATATGTGACATAACATGGGCCATAACTGAGTGCTGGGGACCAATTATAGCCACTGTATCATTCTCCATAAACTGCAAAGCTGCAAATAAAAAATGAAAATTGTGTTGGATTTTTAATGCATTTTCCTTGGAACTCTATTTTGTAACTAATGCACTATGTAAAGGATTTGATATAGCTTGAATACATTTTATCCCAAAATATCAGCAGCCAGTCAATTGCTTTGATACGTCCCCACAAGATGGACGTTCCATCAGCAACGTCAATCTTGGAGCTCAATAGTTGGAACTGATAGTAAGATAATGCTTTGGTCAAGAGATCTGCAAGTTGATCCTGAGTGTTCACTTGAGACACGGAGAGAAGACCTTTGTTGACGTAGTCACAAACAAAGTGCAGGTCAATGGCGATATGTTTCATGCGAGAGTGCATGACAGGATTCAAGCTTAAATGAGTAGCACCAATGTTGTCACAGAGAAGTGAAGGACGCTTAGGAAGACGAACACCAATTTCAGCAAGGAGTGAAGTAAGCCAGGCAACTTCAGAGGCAGTAGCTGTAAGGGCGCAATACTCCGCTTCGGTGGAGGAACGAGCAACAGCCTTCTACTTGCAAGTGCGCCAGGAGATCAAGTTGGAGCCAAGGAAGACAAGGTAGGCAGTGGTAGAGGTTCTGTCATCTTGATTCCCAACGAGTGTCGGCTGATCTTGTATTGAAGCCGTGATGGTGATAGGGTTTGACATTAAGTGAAAGTGCCCAGCGTAGATGAAGGGCGTAGTTGACAGTTTCAATATTTATTTTATTATTTTGCCAAGGATTGAATGTTGCAATGCTTATTTTGAACCGCGCAATGCTGTTGACAGTTTAATGTTAGCTGGTTATAAATATCACTCCAACTACCTCAAATCAATTTCTCATCTATATATGGTGTATATATCTGGACAGTTTTTTCCTTCGTGTGTGTTTGAAGATCTATTCTTATATATTCTTAATCTTTTGATTTTCATCTTCTTTTTTTATTAGAAGGGTGTCTTCTCACCACTATGCTCCATTATTTGAGCCCAGGTTCCTCCCTCATCATTATACCAACTCCTTCAACTCTCAGGGTCAGCAACCAAAGGCTAATGAGAGAAATTCTTACAGTACTTCGGCTGTTCACTGACGGTTATATCTCTCAGTCAAAGTTATTTCAAGTGGACCTGGGGTTTATATATTATATCCTCTGAGTCACGCACTGTTTCTCCTTTTCTATATTTTCATATCAGATTCAGGTGGGCACAGGATGCATCCAAAGACACATTCAAAGAGATATAGAGGTATCGTTGTTTCAGATGTATCTCAGCGAAAGGTGCATACTCGACAATTCCAGACCAGGAGGTTACGGTGGAGCTTGGCAAGTGTCGCTTGAATTTGAGATTGATTTAGCCAGAATGAAGAAAATTTAAGTAGGTGCTGGTGGCTCCTTTTTAGGAAAAGATATGGTGGATTATGAAGAGGACAGCTTGCTGGGCCAAGCCTTTTTGGAAGAAATTAAAGACATTGAGGAGAGGTTTAGCCAACCTCCAAGTGGGCCTAAGCTAGTTATTGCAACTAAGGTGGACCATCAGGCCCCTATGACCCTTATCATTGAAGACACTGTGGGTAAAGGCCTGAAAGATGGGCTGGGTGGGCCTTCTAAAACCACTTACGAGGCTAAAGGGCTGGGGAGCAAAGGAAAAGGGCTTTGGATGGATAATTCTCGGCTGGGCTTGAGAAGTACTAGTCTCTCAATTGGAAAGAAACGAGAAGCTCCCATTTTGCTTAATGAGAATTCGAAAAAACAGAGGACAAAACCAGAAGTTGCCGAAGTAACTCCGACCTTCGTAGTGGACGAGAACCAAGCTCTTGCCTCGTCGGTGAGAAATTATCAGAAGAGAGACGGATTCGTGGCCTTGTCAAAGAGGTTTAAAGGCAAAGCTAAGGAGGGGCAGTGTGCAGGAGTACTACAGAGGAGTGATGGAGCAAGTAATTCTGGTGATGAAAATTTGGACAGTATGGCTGAGGAGGCCGGCCGAACCTTGCCCCCCACCTCGCCATGACTGTACTATTCTGGAACTGTCGAGGTCTTGCCCAAGCCTCAACAGTAAGCTCGATTAGGGCAATGCTTAGAGAATGTAACCTGAATTGTTTATGCATAGCGGAAATGTAAGTTTCCTTTGCTACGGGTATTTTGGCTTGGTTGGGTTACCCGAATTCTTTGGAGGTTCCAGTTGGGGTGTTAAAAGGTGGAATGATTTTTGCTTGGAGACGAGGAGTCGAGTTTGACTTGGTGGTTATGAATCAGAATTTGATTAGTATCGTGCTGTTTGTGGTCTCGAGCTTTCAACCATGGGCCATTTCTTTTGTGCATTGTCCATGTGAATGGAGAGAGAAGGAAGTCTTTTGGGAAGAGCTGGATGGTATTGGTAGGCTGTTTGCAGGGCCTTGGTTGGTGATGGGCGACTTCAATGCTTTGTCTGGTCAACATGAGAAAATTTGAGGCAGGCCGTTCGCTTCATCCTCTAGAGACGGATTCTATCAATTAAAATTATCCCATGGGCTGGTGGATTTGGGGAGTTCGGGTCCATTGTTTACTTGGTGTAATGGGCGCAGTGGCAGATATCGTATACGGGAGAGATTGGATATAGGGCTAGCGAATAGGGATTGGATGTCACTTTTTCCTTGAGCGGTGACGCGTAATCTGCCTCGGCATTCTTTTGATCATTCTCTGATTTTTCTAACTTTTGATCCATGGTAGCGAGGCCAAAACCTTTCCGGTTTGAGAGCTGTTAGACTGGGGATGATTCAAGTATTGGTGTTGTGAGGGAGGCGTGGAATATTTCGGTTAAAGGATCTCCTCCGTTTTGTTTGGTTCAAAGAGTGAAGTCGACTAAGTGGGCTTTAAAGAAATGGAACAGAGATAGTTTTGGGTCTGTTCAATCTAAGATTCTGTTGTTATACAGTAGGTTGGAATATCTGCAAGGGCTGGATTTTTCTGAGCATAATTGGGAGGCTGAAGAAGTGTGCAAGCCGAGCTGTCTGAGGTGTTAAAGAGGGAGGAATGCATCTGGAAATAGAAATCCAGAGTGAGTTGGCTACCACCACGGACCTTAACACAAAATTTTTCTACTTGTCCACCATTATTAGGAGACGACGCAACACCATCGAATCTATTAAAGATGGTCAAGGAGGTTGGTTGTGTGATCGGGAGTCCATTGGAGCTCATGTGGTGAGCTGTTTCAGGGGGTTATTTTCTCCTGAGTTGTTGGAGTGGTACGCGCCGATTGGCTGATCTTATTCAGGCTAAGTTGCGCCTCATCTTTTCGGGGGATCGATATTATCAATTTCGGTTTGCTGGGTTACATCGTGAGGTAGAATTAACAGACTGCGGCGAGTTACCGCTTTCACTGGCGATGGCTGCAAAGTCTGTGCGGGCTGGCCTTCAAGCGCCGATACCGCAGGCGGCGGATGTGCCATAAAACGCACGCTATCAGTTTTATAAACCTTACTGAAGCCGGGCAGAGCTGGGTGCGATGAGCGAGCCTTCAAGCCGATTTGGTTTTGAGGTTTTCGCGGCTGCGATTTTCATTGCTTAAACAACTCAAGTCAATAGCTCTTTTGTGCATGTGCCTAAGTAGAAAAATCCTTGTAATTGATGTAACCTCATTTAATCTATGTCTCTTCATGCAACGCGCCGCATACAGCGTCATACTATCTAAATAGTGTTGGCTATATGGTCCTGCACTTAATGCGCGCGTTCTCTGCGGTAAGACGTGTACTTTTTTGCTTCTCCAAGGCGTTGCCGCCCTTGTGGGCTGCAGGCGTGGATCTCACATGAAAACTATTAACACTCGCGCGCTTCAACGCACAATCTCTATAACGCTTTTCGATGAACAGCAATAGCGTGAGTAGAAAAGTCGCCTTTCTTCGCTCTGGTTTAGAAAGATTGGGACATGGCTAAGCGTGTGTAAACTATAGCCAGTGGAGTTCTGCGGGTTTTTATTCTTCTCAAGTGCTTCGGATGTTTCAGGTTGGGAAGGAGGTTGGATTTGGTGGGTACAACGTGTACTCCTACTCAGGGCTAGATCTTTCGGATGCTATTGAATGGGAGCACCGCATCAAGGGCAGATTTTTTTTTCGCCGGCAATGGGACGTTACGCCAATCAGCGAGATCCTCTTTATCTTTCTTCCTATGGTTCATTTTAGGATCGGTAGTTTCGTATCACTAGGATTGTGCTGTATTCGCTTGCATCGAGAGGTGCCTCCATCGGTGAGTTGAAGGGACCTTGGTCCAGCCCTCGCTGTACTCTCCCATTTGTTAATTGGGCTGGCGCTGTGCATACTATTTACCTGATCTCTTTGGTACCATCAATGCGTAACTAGACGTCCACACACAGCTCGGTGGGCCCGACACTTTTGGCTAGAGGTACTCGACGTTGGGTCAGCGACAGACGGTTACTTGATCGAAAACTCTGCATTATTCTTGTCTCGCTTAACAATCTGGCCAGTCAGGAGCTGCTTGCTGCGCTTTGGCGATTTTTGCAACGTCAACAGCTTCGCTCTATTCATAGCAATTCTTAGCGCGCTCGCTCTTGTTAATGGCGTGTTCTAACGGAAGAAAGCATTTTTGCCAGGATGTAAATGCAAACGTGATTACTTATTTGCTCCGTTCCGGCTTGTCCCGCCGCCCGCCCTTCCTTCTCTCCAAGTAAGAGAGTTGGAAAGGTTAGAACGCTTTTCTCAAGCGAGAGATAGAGAATGGATGCACAATTCTACTCATCTGATCATGATACAAATGATTCAAAAGGGTGATAGATAGAAATATGAAGAGGGAAACATAGAAGAGGAATTATAGTAAGTAGAGGCGGATATATACATACGCAAAAAAGGGCTACAGAAACACTGAACCTTTACAGAATAAGAAAGATGAAAAAAATAATAGAGATGAGAAAATAATATAGAGATAAAGGATAATATAAAATAGAGATTGAGATATAGAATGATGAGTAGAAAAAAAATCACATGATGATAATAATAATATAGAGATATAGAGAATGAGAGATATATATGAAATTATAGAGATAGATAGATATGTCAGTGTATCGACACATAAGATTGTATATTATGAGAAAGAGAAAAACATAGATAGCTAAATCTAACAGAGAGAGTTGTGTGAAGGAAGAATGATACGATAGAGGAGGCGAGTGATCGAGGGCGGGATCAGAACGAATTCTAGGTACAGAAGAGAGACTATAAGAGAGTAGATAAATAAGAAAATACAACATGATAGAAATAATAGAGAAAAGTTAGTTATACAATAGAATGTAGAGAGATGCATTTGTAAGAGAGAGAAGTAGATAAGAGAGGATATGATAAGATCATTGATCACAGAAAGATGCTGGTGCATGGGATTAGGCAATAGAAAGATGTTCAATGCGTATCTAGATTATATGGTCTGTGATAGGATGAAAAAGCTTCTTTGGTCGGGAGAATAATAGAGAAACAACAAGGAATGAGTGAGATATTTCTAGAGTTTGCTGCAGCTCTATCGTCTAGGAGATAGGCTGCGACGTGAGTAGTCTGTTACCGACTGAATGTTCTCGATGACGAGTCGTTGTTGATAGAGAGCTATTTGTTGTGCTGGGTAGAGAACATGTTATTTGATATATATAATAGATGAGAAATGGGTTAGGACAGATAATTTATATAATAGAGAGATGAGATAGAGATAAGAGATAGAGAGAGATAGATAGGTCGTGATACGCTCTGCATAGTTGGTAAGAAGAAATTGGGACTATATAAGAGATAACATATACATATGATAGTATGGTTATACATAAACTGCCACATGTGCCCTCATTGGACAGGTGGCACATATAACTTTGCTGGCGGGGACGCTACAAGACAATAGAGATATAGAACTCTTGAGAAACATAGGAGTGTCCAAAAAAGAGAATCCGGCGTTGGTGGTGACTGAGCTGTATGAAGAGTGCTGGCAATTACATACTGGTACGGTACACAGAAAACCTAATCATATATATAGAGGAATTTATAGTATTAGAGATGAGGTATAGTGGAAACGACTACAGAAGATAGAGAGGAGAGGACTGTTTTGCCAGTAAAAGGGGTTGCACGACGCGCATGTGGTTGGTATGATATAGAAGCTGATATATGTAAAGATGAAATATATAGATATGATACTGGTCAATAGCTAGTAAGGATGAAGACTTAGTTGCTACATGGACATACTTCTATGGCAGGAGGCTTTTGTATTTTGGACCAGAGGCGGTTTCTTCGGCTCAATCAAAGTGACAGATAAGAGATAGATATAGACGTCGACCCTCTTCTCTCTTACGTGCTCGCACGCTGTAGCTACTCACTCTAGGGCGCAGCCGAACCTGGAGGGTCCAGCTTTTAGGCTAGCAAATTCGGGTGGATGGTAGTAGCATCAGATATATATAAGATATATAAAGCATATATTAGAGAGACCAGAGATGCGAGCACGCATTTACCTATATGGACAGATCAGCTCCTAGGAAGCGTGCAATTTGCAGAAGGTTCGATTAAATGGATAGATATGAGAGATACATAGAGAGAGAGAGGTAGATAATATATAATAGTAGTACAGATATTGTGGCTGTGGATATACCACCTAAGAAACTATTACGTCTTCCTGTTGTTTATCACTGGGTGAGCATCGGCTTAGCCGCACAAATAAAAGGATGCAATCATTTTCAGACTACTCTTACTACAGCAATAGCGAGGAGTCTCACCAACAACCAATGGGTTATAGCCTGAATATACTAGTGTACCATTTAGGCAAGAGAGAGCCGTAGAAGAGTCTTCTATAATGAGACGACTTCCAACAAATAATGATTTTCAACTCACTATTCCAGGACCCTCGACTACGTTTCTAACATCCAATTACAGTTCATGGAATTATGTTACAACGTATCAAAAGAACGATAAATTGAACAAATCTAACTCACATTTCTACACTATACAATCTTTGTTCTTCTGACAATCAATAATGCCGGATACAACTCATAAGAAAGAATACTTTCCTATAACTTTCCCTAAATTCTCTATATATTTCTCCATGACAACTCTCTATACCTTCGCGTACTGAGGCTACTAACTCCCACTCAATGTCGATGCCATATCCCGCACTCATCCTCTGTTACGATTTCTGATTTCAGACGCTCTGGCTTCTTCCAGGATGAGTTGCCAAAAATCCTTGTTGCACACAGCTTTGGTAAGTATATCTGCTAATTGATCCTCTGACTTGACGAATGGAAACTAAATGATCTTGGCTATAGATTGTGTTTGATAAAGTGCTGATCCACCCCCACATGTTCGGTGCGATCGTGCTATACTGGATTGTGGGAGATATTAATGGCTACTTTATTGTCGCAGAAAAGGTTAATTTCTGATTTTGGAGCAAATCCAATCTTGGTTAACAATCGTTTTAGCCATATCAACTCACATGGTCCCTTGGCCATTCCCCGAAATTCAGCTTTAGCACTTGAAAGGGCTACAACTTTTTATTTTTTACTCCGCCATATCACAAGATTTCTACCAACAAAGGTGAGATATCCTGAGGTTAATTTCCTTTCTGAGATATTCCCTGCCCAGTCAGCATCCGTATAGCCATGTACATCTACATGATTATTTCTGGAAAATACAAGACCTTTCCCTGGATAGGATTTCAAATATCTGAGGATACGCTTCACAGCATCCATGTGCTCCTCACTTGGACAGTGCATGAACTGGCTTACTACGCTAACCGCATATGCAATATCAGGCCAAGTATGAGAGAGATAAATAAGTTTGCCAACTAGGCGTTGGTATCTCTCTTTGTCAGCTAGCTTCCGATTTTCATATATCCCCAGTTTATGATTTTGAATGATTGGGGTATCCACAGGCTTACACTCTAATAAACTCACTTCTGCTAATAAATCCAAAATATATTTTCGTTGAGACAAAATTATACTTTGATTTGATTTCGCAACTTCTATGCTCAAAAAATATTTTATTCCGCCCAGATTTTTCATTTCAAACTCCGCTGCCAGCTGCTCTTGGAGTCTTGATATCTCATCAAGATCGTCTGCTGTGATGATCATATCATCCACATAGACAATTAAGACTGTCACCTTGCCATTTTGTCTCTTTAAGAATAGAGTATGATCTGAGTTGCTCTGATGAAATCCATATTTTACCACTTCTTTATACTCGCTTTTCAAGCGCAATTGGGCTACATATCGTTATCAATTACTCATTCGGCTTCCTTGGCGTCCTTCGCACTTCACATTTCCATCATTCATCTAGAGGGCTGGAAATAACAGTTTTGGGTAGACTTTACAAAGAGATAACGACATTCTAACGCACCTATTAGTAATCAGATATAGTCCCAGCAGGAATGATCCACTACTGTTATTGTGTATTGAAACATAATCAAGCCATGTCTGACCTCTCCTCTGCTACAAGATTTCGGCTATATCGATGGTAGAAAGCGCAATTTCGTCATACAAACCACAAAGTCGAATATGGTGTATGCGTGCTCAAATCTCGCAAATTTGTGCTGCTATCTCAGGAGGACGTGAACATCATAATACTCGCAATGGAATCACATAAATTTTTAGGGGCAGGTATCTTTCTTTGGCACTAGCCGTTCGAAAAGAGTATAAGGCGAATTATATCGCTCTTCCACATAGTATCTAGGTTTATGTTGCTAAGCACTTAATTGCCATAGAGTCAGGCTCTTGCTCCCATTCGGGGAAGTGCTCTTACCTTGTCTACCGATGTCGACACGATCCATTTGAGAGCTATGCGGGATGGTCATTTCAAACTATGACATGTGAGTGGCATGAGACATGAACCATATTCTTCCCGGACCGATATTATAATATTTATACGCCCTAATTACCAGAGTTGCTTTCATATTCACGGAATCTCTAATTGAGCATTAGCATTGCCATGTATTTAATATGCAGACACACAATGCATTCAATTTATAGTTTTCGACAATTAGGCAAAAGTGACATTGTACACACAATCTACCTAGATACTTTTCACTTTAAAGCATCTCTAAATTTTCTTGTGGGATCTAGCTCAAGATGGGACAGCCTCAAACGTTTATGAAGAGTCTGTGAATGATGGTCTAACTCTTTCACAAAAGATTTTGTGAGCCCACTATATAATATTTGCAGGTATTGCGAGTTATCCTGTGAACTTCCTGTGTCCTCATAAGATTAGGAGTAGTAATTGTCACGAGTAGGTGTGTTTTTCTTTTCCAATAATCTTGCCTATGGAAGCGTAACACATCCTCCTAGTTAGTGTAGAAAGACCATAAGGAGTACATATTGGCTCTTAAGTTCGATCTCTTACCTTCCGAATATGCTCATTCTCTTAAGAAGAATATTGTCCGCGGGTAATATTATAGTTCTGAGAGACTCCACAATTGCGCAATGTGGGATGTTGTCAGATCTGCATTCTCTTTAGTACTCGAGCATGCTAGTAAGCAGCATTTAGTCAATAATCGCTAGACCATTGAGATGAAGATCGGTAGGTGCATATGTTCTTGGGTGGCACGGAAGTACCAAATCCTATCTTGCGCTTGAAAGCTGCCCTGAGTTGACTATCCAGGACCAGTAATAATGGAATTTTGTTTGCAGCTGGGGGGATATCTTTTCGTGGCTAATATGGGGAGAGAATTGGGAAAGCCCAAAACTAAAACCGGGAGGGGCATGGCAACCATAATGACTATTTTGCGTTTGGACTCGGCTTGGCCTCTGGTAGATAGTCAGGTATGGTGAATTCTTCTTGTTGTGTCGAGACGCTCTTGAATCTCTCCATGGCTGGCGATCTTTGTGGCCTGTACAGTAGGAGGGATTCCTTAGAGTTCAATTTGGCCATCTTGGGTGGGCTACCGCCGCTGGCCAACTGTTGCGAGGGGAGGCAGAGCATGAGCCCTTGGCAAATGATTCTTGCCGCGTGTAGCGTAATATGATTGGGCACTTTTCAGCAACTCGCTAATGGCGAATAATCTCTATGCCTGGTTTAGCGCTGCCCTAACGCGAGTATTGGATTGCCCTTGGAAAAACTCTCCTCACCTTTGGCGAACTTCTCTTATTGCACAGTGGGAATCTCGGCTAGGTCCATTTGGCCAAGGTGTGCAATGCAACCTAATTTTACTGATGCTGTCTCGTATGATAAAAGAGAAATAATTGAGCCAACTAGTATTTTGGACCCTTATTTTCTATAGAGATTATCATAGCGAATTCTCGTCTCATTGGACTTATACCTAACGACGATAGAAGAACTATAAATCTGGATACGCTTGCTCAGAACTCATGAGGATACAGATTAGGTAGAAAGAGGACCCTCTAATACTATACATCTAATATCTCGTCTACTAGGTTACCTCTTGCAATAGCATATCAGATATTCTAAACACAATCTTCCCCCTTGGGGATTTCTTCATCTTCTCTTTTATCACTCTCCCTCCTTTCTTTCCTTCCTTCCTTCACTTTTTATATTTCCTTTGTGGAATAAATCCACTCTTATTTGTTCTACATCACTACCTCGCACAGAGGTCTTTTTCTTTCTTATCCACACATATATTTGTCTCAACTTTGTGGGTCTTTCGAAAATTCTTCGACTGATGTGTTCCTCAACACATAGTTATTCGGTGACGTGGTTTTCTACTATTCCTAGGTATTGCATTGAGTCCATCTTCAATATTAAAAATACTGGCTTGGGTGATATGTCGAAGGGAGGGGTGGGTCGCTTGTAGGCAGGATTACGTAGATAGTCGTCCTTTCTGTCACTTTTCACACGGTTAGTCTTAATTAATAAAATAAACAGAAATAAGATCATAATTCTTATGTAGAGAAGTTTTGAGTACTTGTCTTTATTCAAAAAAGCATGAACAGTCAGCCCCTGTCGTAAGCCTCCAATCACCGGAGAGTGAGCATGATGTTAAATGGGCTGATTATTGTCTCACATTGAGGACAGTTACAATTAACTATGAAGATATCATCTTTTGGAATCAAATGAGGAATATGAAGTGACCACGCCTCAGTGAATGGATTTCAAGTTCATGTATATGACCCTCTTCTTCCAGATCTGGACCTTATTTATATTTCGTTATCTTGCTCAATTGTTACACAAAAATTAAGCTTGATGGGGAATCGAAGTATAGGCAGGAAGCACATTCATAAATTCAAAATCAGTTTCATCAAACTTGACATGCGATTAATTTAAACTACTCTATATCACGATCTATATAGATACGAAACAACAATCTACACAGCTAATGCTTGAATAACCAGTCTTAGAACTTGGAACTTTTTAGGGATATGGGTGATATTACCGTAGTATTTCTCTCGCGGATTGCAACCAATGGAGATGTATACGAGACAGGCATGCAAAATGAAATAGATATAAAAGTCGATAGGATAAGTCTGTCTTATTGACATATATCTGATCAACAACTTCAGTTTCTATGACTCCACCATCCCAATATCCTTGGAGTTACATTGGAAGAACTTTCCATTCCTAGTATCAAACAGGTTTTACTTCGTCCAGTAGATCGGGATTCATGTTGTTATATAAAAATGTAAAACTTCCAATCAAAGACCAAAGACCAAAAAGTTTACGCAACTCGCAAGAGATAATAGATGGTTGATAATTGAAGGAGATTGGAGAAAACCATTAATATGTGTAAATTTCAGATATTCAAAGGAAAATCTACTCACAAGGTCTATGCAGCCCACTCTAGAAAATCTCCCAGACTATTAAACATTCACGGGAAAAATCCATTACTATATCTAGGTAGGGATTCATTGTATATGGTCAGCCTACAAGGGGGATCAATCCCTAGTTTGGGCTTAACTCTAGAACAATACATCTTGAACACTTTATACGAGTATCTTAATTCAACCTTTCTTTATAATTTGTTATTGATTAGATCCTCTCGCTCGGTCGAAGACGCGAAATACACCCGTGCTCAGTAACTTGTATATGAG
>CM025856.1:70666-107647 GCA_003952965.2 Morella rubra
TGCCCTCTGACTGAGCAGATATCGTGAAAGATGAAGAAGAAGCACAGGAAAAAGCGTGGAGCTTGAGAAGGTGCTTGTGTTTTCGGAGCAGAGATGGAGTGCTACAAATATTTGGGCGATGAGACGCAGCTATGAGATTGAAGGCCATTGACCCTTTGCGAAGATTGATGTAAGCTTGAGGTTTTGCTTCCCATTGCCCAAGGCCACGAGGCTATAATTCAGAAAAAGTTCAGTTTTCAAAGAAGTTTCGCTGTGCGTTTTAAGGCAACCTCAATTTTTATTTCGGCCAAAATAAGCTCCTCCACACACTTCTTTTCCCACGAAGCTTCTAGAGGTTACCGTATAAAATCCAGCCAATAGCAGTTGTCCACGTGCCAAACAGTGGATTTGTTTTTTTTTTTTCAGTAGAGGGATTCCCCCACCTCGCTGCTACATCAGTCCATGTACGTACGCACGCCAAGCCGCATCCTACAGATCGGGTCCACTGATCCATAAATGTGTGCTATACGCGTGACATCCGGCTGTAATCCAAATTTGTGGAAAGCCCGGCCCCCGCAAGAAAAGGAGCTTTTCCCCATCTTTCAGTTTAACGATATTTTTAAGGATAAATGTAAAATCAGTACGTGTGATATACATAAAAATCAAATTAATCTTAGTGATAATAAAAATATAAAATTAGTCTCTTTAGTCTTATTTTCATTTGGTTATGGTCCTGCACTAATAATTAATTTTATATTTTTGTAAATTAAGAAAATTAATTTTATATTTTTATTATGTCGACGACTAATTTAAATTTTACCTATACCACAAACTGATTTGAATTTATCCCATATTTTTAATTTCCAATCGTTTAATAATGTTCATGAGGTGCGCCCTTTTCATGGTTTGGCTACATTTTTCGGGCCTTTTGTTTGGAACTGACGGTTAATCAAAATATAATAATCAGAGATAAGCAACCTCGTTTACCCCGACAAGGACACAAAAGCCAAACATACTTCTGTTTTAAATGCCAATGAGAAAGGGTATTTCAGTAATTCCGGTAATAGAACGGAAAACTCGTGGAAATATGACCGTTGAGGCCTACAAAACCAGGTGGTTCAAATCATTATCTTATTCGAATATCCGAAAAAGCAATTTAAGCTGGAACCTTTCCAGTAAGGCAAACAGAGGCTCTTCTCTCTCTCGCTCTCTCTCTCTCTGTCTATCATGCGGAGAAACCCAAAAAGTAGATAACAGAAGAAGACGTTGTGGGTTAATGGAAAAGCGTGTGTCGTCGGAGGAGATAGGAGCGGACATAACAAAGGAGGTGGCGGAGCAAGAAGAGGCTCATCCCTACGCGTTCCATGTGTCCGGACCTCGCAACGTGCCCTCTCCTAATTGGAGAGACCTTATCAATTCCAGTTGGTTAGTATACCCATTTCAACTCTCCATCCACTTCCATCATTTCTCTGTGTCTTCGGTTTAACGAGGTCTTGCATATCTTACGCTACGTGGCGGACATTTGATCCCGCGTTTTACTTCGTATGAAATTTTAAAAATTGAAATGAGAATCTATGGAGTGGCCTAGGGGGAAATATCTGCTATTCCAAAGTGGTTTTGAAAATCTCAGTGCATGAAATTTCCAGCTTTGGATGATTGATTTGCGGTTTTTTCTTTAGAAGGGAACAGAGAAGTTATCGGAAGTAACAGAAATTAATATCTAGTCATTCTCTCTCATGTGAAAAGACATGGTAAATTAGGAAAGGATATCTTGATCGTCTAGGATCTGAGCGGCAAGGGCTTGTGGAGAGCCTTTGGTATTCATTCCACGTTTAATCCAAACCCAATTTTCTCTGTACTATAACGGATTTACGTCTGGTTTTTTTTTTTTTTTTTTTTTGTATCCGAGGACTTTTCTCGGTGAAGTTTCAGTAGATTTTTATAGGCAACTGTAGCCTATCAGATCCTAGCAAATTTGGAAAGACACCTTGTGACTGATCAGGATAAAGTGATTTGCATTTGGGTTTGGGGTGCAGTTTTGGTCATTTGTCCAATTGCTGTAAATTTGGCAACTTGATCATATCTACGAAGGTACTCCGATTCTGTGGACTCAAATTAGAAATCGTTGCAATTAGATTTGGTGAAGTGACGTAATAAAGAGGATTCTGATTTTGCAAGTTCAAAGAACGAATTTAAAAGCTAAGAGCTTAGCCGCCTATGTTTGAAGTTTTACAGCTGGCTGTTTTTTCATTTATTTTTTAGTTTGTATCCCCTGAAAGAACGAAAAGAAATTCAAATCCCCTGGTGTCGAAGCAGAACCAAAACCGTCAAAAGCATAAATGCTAGATTTTCAATAATTCAGAAACAGGATTTTCATCAAAATTAATTTTGTCCATCAAAATGCTAGCGTTTCCTTATTAGAAGTAGAATTAGGTTTAGATAGTCTAAACATTGAGACTGGGGCACATTTTGGACAGTTTTTGTGATTCTTCTCCCAGTGGCTCTCTCTATTAGCTTGTGAATGCTGTACTACATAAATATGTCCTAAGTATTAGTTGCACAAATATATATATATATGCTTACCCAAATAAATTATATTTATCCCGCTGTTACCTTGAATTTCTTCAAAGGATCCATGCTGAATTTGCAAAGATCCGATCTTATTTACTATTTTTTTCCTATCAGATTTGTAAATTTATTTGTTTGATTTTGATATACCTAAGAGTTAAAATAACTGTATGTTTGAACAATTTATGGGACAGACAATCTGGCCGTTGTTTCACCAAATATTATTCTAACACCAAATTAAAGAGAGGTGTAAAAGTTACCCCATGCGTAACTTGAACCTTACCTCACACACAAGCATGCGCACATGATAGATGCGTCCTCGTTGCTCTTGTTTGGTGGCTTAGAGGATGGGTGGAAGAGAACTAAAGTTTAGGATCTTACAAACACGTGAATTGGGGTTAATGGTTGTAAAACATATCAATGTTGCCCTCCTCCATATTCTCTGCAATTAAATTCACTGAGAATTAGAGATATCACTGTTTATGACTTGGGAGATAGCTATAGATGGACTTTTGACAGCAAACTAACCAATTTGCACTTTGATAGAGATCACTAACTTGGAGATTGGCAGAATGTTGCTTATACATATCATGTTTTAATGACACAACCATTGTTCTTGATGCATGATCCCCCTTGCTGATGCCCTTGACAGGACGATGCATGTTGGCTACCTACTTAATTAATTTTGAAGCTCTGGAGGAGGAATAAAACTCTGTCATTCATTTTGTGAACGACAATTACTACTTTGTTTTCTTTGATCTGTTTAGGCAGAGACCATAACCACCATTATGATAAACCGACCTTTGTTCCATCTATGTTCTTTGATAATATTGCTCGTGATTTTTGTCTATTGGCAAGTGGACAAAAAGTAAAAGGAAACGAAATATTTGACTTCTAGAAGGTGCTTGATGAAAATTTCTCTTTACATTTTCCTTTAATTTATTTTCCAAAGTTTTATGAGATCACCAATTGTATTGGAGTTTCTGTTTTTGTCCTTGGCTCCGTTTACCCTTTATCTGTGCGGGAACTATATGAAGCCTTTTTAATTGATTGCAAGAAAATATTCTTCTTCATTCTGGAATGACTATCTGCATTTTCAATACATATTAAATGCCTTTCATTTCCTTGCCAATCCACATTCTGTAGATCAATAGTTCTAAGGATGTCCATTCTTCTGATTTGAGTAAATACAGGAAGGATGCGAATTACAAAAGAACAGTCATGGCCTGTTTCATACAAGCGGTTTACTTGCTTGAACTTGATAGACAAGAGAACAGAACTGAAGACAATGCTCTAGCTTCAAAATGGTGGGTCCCTTTCAAGTACAAGTTAGCACAAATCTTATTAGATGATAGAGATGGATCCATATTTGGTGCAATATTGGAATGGGATAGGTCTGCAGCACTCTCTGACTTGGTAATTATGAGACCTGCTGGTGCTCCAAGGGCAGTTTTAGCACTTAGAGGAACGGTACTAAAAGGACCAACTATCCGAAGGGACATTGAAGATGACCTCCGTTTTCTGGCTTGGGAGAGCTTGAAGGGCTCTGTCAGGTTCAAAGTAGCCTTGGAGGCATTGAAATCAGTTGCTGATAGGTATGGAAGCGCCAATGTATCTATTGCCGGTCATTCCTTAGGTGCTGGGTTCGCACTCCAGGTTGGAAAAGCATTAGCCAAAGAAGGGATATATGTGGAAACTCATTTATTCAATCCACCCTCTGTTTCCCTAGCTATGAGCATAAGAGACATTGGAGAAAAGGCTGGATTTGTTTGGAAGAGATTTAAATCAATGCTTCCTGCAGGTAATGAAACTAAGATTAGCAGGGATGAGGCAGAAAATACTGGGGGTTTCGGATTCAAGAATTGGATACCTCACTTATATGGCCCAAAGAATTCTGGGTTAGGATTGGGAAAATGGGTACCTCATTTATATGTAAACAATAGTGACTATATCTGTTGCTCTTACACTGATCCTGATGGAAAAGAAGAAAACAATGCTGGCAAGGAGAATGTGGGTCCTACAAATGAGCAATTGGCCGCAAAGCTTTTTGTAATGTCCAAGGGGAAACAGAAGTTTCTTGAGGCTCATGGGTTAGAGCAATGGTGGTCAGATGATTCTCAGCTTCAACTGGCAGTCCATAATAGCAAGCTCATTACTAGGCAGCTGAAGTCCTTGTATAGCCTCCCAGCTCCACAACAAGGAAAGCCTCGATAGTATATAGTTTGGGTGCTTTAATTGTTTGCTAAATGACTCATTTTCAATCCGTAAAATTCCATTCAGGGGAGATGTCCTGATTTACTTTTCGTCTTTGTGAAGCATGTATTTACTCTCTCGCCGGGATAAATAAAAGTTGGTTCTTTAGTTTCCTTATAGCGGCTCAAAACTGAAAGGAGATATTGGCTTCGCAATTTCTGGTTCGATGCTAATCTTCGGCGAGCTGCTTCATTAAGAAGAGCTGGTTTCAGTGGCCTCTGTGCCTGACCTCGTCTTAGAAAGACACAATACCCTTTTCTCCCAGTATCACTTCTTCTCAAGAGGCCACATTTTATCCAGATTTGTCCTCGGGTTCAAATTCTTCCAACGGGATCCCCAAGGCAGCAGCCCTGTCCCTTTTTAAGAGGCCACATTTTATCCAGATTTGTCCTCGGGTTCAAATTCTTCCAACGGGATCCCCAAGGCAGCAGCCCTGTCCCTTTTTATTCCCTCCTGATCCTTGGACACACCTAATCCTTGGACACAGCTAAGGGTGCTCATTTGCACCGGTCGTGGTGGTGTCAAATATGATATTCTATCAATTATGGTGATGGTAACGGTGACAGTGATGGTGACGATTTTTGCCAAACCGTCACCTACAGGAAAGAGACCTGCGATGCCTATCACTTTGAATTGATTGACGGTTGAGACTTGAGATAATTATTAATTATGTGAAATGCTTTTGTTAGGCTTTTATTGGAATATATTAGTTGGTTTATATCACATTGTTGGACACTTTTGTTAGACTTTTAGTCTTATGTTTGAATATGATATTATGTTAAACTTTTGGACACTTATTATATTTGTTATGATTATTAATGATTATGATATTATGTTTGAATAAGTTATGATATTTGCATTTGATATGATTATTGATTACGATATTATGTTAGAAATTTGAACAGTTATGATATTTGAATGATTATATTTGTTGCTTATATATGGGCATTAAATGGTCTTAATGGTCCAAAAAAACCAAAGGAAAAAGCCCAAAACAGTGAAAAAAATGAAAAGCCCAAAAAAAAGTCCTTTTTTTTTTGCCCAACGGTTACACAGTTTAAGCGTTACCGTATAATTGTTGTCATTAACGCCATCACTGGCAAGGGTGGTTATTGTGCCTCAATGATGAATTAGCTGTGTCAAATATGTAATTCCGTCAATTGCAACGATGGTGATGGTTATCACGTAACTGTCGCTTACACTACCATTAACTACCCTTAGACACAGCCTTAGGTAGCAAATTAGCAATCGTTTAAAAGTAAAAATTACAAATTACAAATGAGTAAATAATATTTAAATAAATAAATAAAAATATTGACATAAAAGCATAAAAATAAAAACCCAAAAAGAAAAGAGACCAAAATTTAGATATAACATAAAGCTTGAGAGGAACAAAACCCGAAAACTGAAATAAAACTCCAAGATGGAAAGAATGAATGAAGACAACGGCAAATAAGAAATAAAAGACCTATACTATAATATTATAAAATAAAAATAGAATAACTATAATATATTTAACCGCAAAACAGAAAATAATATCAAAACCAAGAAATAAACTTTAAACTTTTATTTAAAGAAAAAAAAAAAAGAACAAGAGAGAATAAAAATAGAAAGTGAAGAAAAAGCGCTAACGGGAGAAAGTGGTTGTTGTTATTAGGGCTAGGCAAATCAGGTTCGGGCCGGATTTGCCTAATTCGGAGTTGAAAATTTTGAGCCGAACTCAACCTTGAATGGGTTGGACCCAAAGCTAGATCTACAGACCGAGTTCGGCTCGAGTTCAGGGTTAATGGGCAAGGCAGTGAGAGAAGGAGAGATGAAGATATAGTGAGAAAGACAGTGGCCAGCGAGTGGGGCATGAGCTAGGGCAGAGGCCAGTGAGAGGGGAAGGATGCGGGGCTGGGGAAAATGTCGACGGCTGAGGCTTAGGGGGGAACTGGGATGTTGAGGGTTTTTTTTTTTTTTTGGGGGGTGTAGGGGGAAATTGAAACCGCTTAAGTATTGTTTCCATAAGGGTAGAAAAAAAGAATTCGCCCGATTTTTATTTTAACATGAGTCACAAGTCGGTTTAAATGCGGTAGCATAGTTATACCCGAACCGAAACTCTTATTTTTTTTCACTAAATAAACTCGAACCTGACAAACCTGCCCGACCAGGTTCGGTCACCAGTTGGGGCTGTCGGGTATCGGGTTTAAATTGCCCACCCCTACTTGTATTGTCAAGATTGAGGATCAATCTTTCGCAGGTTATGAATATTGATAAGAATATTATTTCTCCAAAAATAATTTTGGAAAGAAAAAACGAGGAATTGTCTCATTCTAGCATAAGAGAGAAGATGTGGAAAGAACGGTTTTGTCGCCAAAATCCTCCGTCTTCTCAACATGGGTTAATGGTGCATGATGCGGACTATTTATCTAGTCGAGACTTTTAAGGTGGCCAAGAATTATACGGCTACTTTGGCCTGTCAGCCTCTTTGGTCCCTACCCATTTGGGGAAAAAATGTACAAGTTCATGAAGTCAGTTCGTGTATATTTTCAAAAAAAAAAAATATTAGCGAAAAACAGTGTCCAAGTACCTAGACAATAAGTATATTGAGATAACAAATTGTAGGATTGTTATACTTAAAACCCACTTAATAGGGTTATACTACCTGCTAGGTGCAAAAAAAGTTAAGAAAAAAAAATTAATAAGTTTGAGGGGAGGGGGGGGGGGGGAGGGTTTTTTTTTTGAGGCAACCAGAGAATTTTTGTCCCTCAAATTGTGAGTATCGAGTTGGACAGATTTAGCTCAACTGAAAAAAAAACATTCCTAGGTCCCATTACCGAGTCTCGTATGCCGAAAATAATGTTTTCTCATATGCCCAAAATAAATAGAAGTGAGTTTGTTACTTCCAAGTTTTAGTACTTTTCGGTAGTATCCAAAAGAATCAGAGTTATATGCTCTTTGGCTGGGAGTGATTAACCTATTACCAAGCCAAGGTCTTCTCAAATAATGCAGTGACATGACTTTAATCATTGAAAGCACACACGACTGGGGGGGGGGGGGGGGGGGGGGGGGGGGGGGTGGGGGGGGGGGGGGGGGGGGGGGGGGGTAACCGACAATTTTTTATATAATAAATCAAAATAAATAAGATAACAATACTAGGTTGGTACCTAACATTTGTGAAATTGGTGGTCACTGCATTTATGAGAGAAATGTGATAATTTAAAAAAAAAAATGAACAACAATTTGGCAGCCCAAATATTTTGATTGGCAACAGTTTTGGGACCCAAAATTTTGGGGACTAATAAAAAGATACAACAATATTCCTCTTTACTCATCACAATAAATTTTTTTTATTCATAGATCATTCAATCGATTCTCTCTCCTTTACTTTTTCATCAAACTCTCATAGAATTATCTTGTCATTTTTCACCAACTATTCATATCTCAAAATTTAACAATCAAACACCACCAAATAAAAAGAAGTGATGCTCGTGATATTGGGATATTGATGCTCGTTAAGACAACCATTTCTTTATCTTAAGTAGCGCTTAATTCTGTCATTGTGACCCTGTCAAAATTGGAAATTTAGCTTATCTTTTTAAGGAAGCAGTATTGTAATCATTTAATCTATGATCGTCACCAAAACATTGCAGTCAGTGCAGATTAAATTTGGTTGAAAATTTTGTGGAAAAGGACGAAAATAGACTAACGAACTTCAAGTGTAAATGCAGAGATTTCATTAATTGATCGGAATAGATAGAGAGCTCCATTGATATTTTGACAGAGCTAACATGAAGAAAGGGTCGTAGGAGTCAATGTCAATCCCTAGCTCTTCTCAAAATAATGCAAGGATTGATAGTACTAGTGATGCGGACCACTTATATATTAATTACTACATTAGACTTTTTTATGTATCCGAGAAATACGATTGCTTTAGTCCCTACCCATTTGGAAGAAATGAACAAGGGCACTTATCACGTCAAGTTAGTCTGAGTAGCAAGTATTATCTAGTTGAGGTTTATCAGACCAATTTTTTTTTTAATATTTTACGTGCCTCTTGGAAACCAAGTGGCTCTTATTAAATAGGAATGCTTCATTCCACGTAATTTGCAAAAGCTGACATATATAAAATTTTGAAATAAATCTTAAATAAACAGAAAAAGTGAGTAAAAATTCTGTTATATTGCTTGTTTTTCCAACTTATAATTTATATATAATATATTATCGGTATATATATATATATATGAAGTTTGAAGTTCTAGTAAACCTCTTAGCCGTCTTTTAAATTTGTCTTTGGGGAAATAATATACTATCGGACGAGTCTTTGCGTTGTTGATCTTTCTTGCTAGTAATCTTATGATACATAGAGATATTATCGGGACCCTATATATATATAATATCCTCGGTTAAACATCTATCTAAATATAAAAAAGAAGTGACCCATATAGTTTTGATTAAAACCAAATTAATGTGATTGCTCAACAAATAAGGCTGTACATAACATGTACACAGTACTAGATCATCAATGATCATGTGGAGTGGGAGAGAAAATATTGGCCAGTCGGCACTTAGCAGCACATTTAAAATTTTGATAATGCCAGGTACGGTCCGCAGTCTGTATAGGCAGATCGTCTGCTGATGCACTAAACAAAAGCTTTGTCAAGTTTATTGCTACAAGTAAAACCCAGGAAAAAGATGCCATCTCTTGGGTCCTAAAAGAACATTTTAATTAATTTCTTTTAGTGCATGGAAAGAGCTGCTCCACTTCAGTATTTGGAACAAGATCGATCCGTGACTTCACGAGACCAGAATATCTGAAGGCCGGTTTAAGGATTCAAGTCTAACAAGACCAAAATAATTGTTTTTGTGAAAGAAAAATATTTTTCATGAGGGGTGTGTAGATTAATTGGAATTTGAAAAAGTTAATTAGAAATTTGTAATATTGTTAGAGTTTGTGAAAAAGGTGTTGTGGTTAGTAAAAAATTATTTACTTAAAAAAAATCGATACAGCTGCTAAAAGTAAAAAAATCGCTACTATAGCTTTAGCAGCAGTTTTTTAGCGGCACTCATGTTTTGCTGACCGCCACTATATATCCAAACGCAATTCTACTTTCTTTCTTTTTTTGCAGCGTTTCTTGAAACGCTGCTACAGACCTTTAGCAGCGTTTTTGTGACTGCAAAGGTGTCTGTGCCAACAGTTTTTTTCCCAGCTGAGTACTCCACTAATTCATTTTTAAAAATGCTGCAATAGATACACGTGTAAAAACATGCGTTTTTTTTTCTATATTTTCCTATAATACAAATTTTATTATAGATTTTAATTGATTGATTGCAAAAAGAAAATAATAAAAACAAAATATATTTCATCATTGACTAAATAACCACGTCTTACAAGTTTTGCAATAAACACAAATAAAGTTCTAAAAGTTTCTCAGTAATCTAAAAACTAACAAGTAATGACATTTAATAACAAATAACTATAACTTTAATCCTTAGCAGCTTCAGCACTGCACCACCATCTGCTCCAGCACTATCTGCACCATCATCACTACCACCAGCACCCTCACCATCAACATTGTTGCAATTGCAATACTGGAAAATTAACAAATAATAATGACATAAACAAAGATAAAAATAAATAAACACAAACACAATCACTATTTTGGTTATTAACATACCAAGTAACTCGTCATTGTCCGAAGGTTCATCATCTGATAGCGAGATCTTAGCTTCAACTAACACACTGCTAATTAAAACAAAGGTAGAAATTATTCCGCAAAGGCATTTTTCACAAGAACATGACAAATTTGACAATATACAATAGGTGCACTGATTCTTCCAGGAAAGACAAAATATTACGTTGACAGTGGATTTCAGCTAAACAAACAGCAAGAAGGAAAGCTGTATAACTTGAAACTTAAACATGAAGGAAATCTCTACTTTAAAACTTAAAAAAGCATGCGTGATTGGTAAGTGGCTATTCCCAAGTGGATTCTATTGAAAAATCAGTTTTAAAAAGCAATCAATTTGGGTTATCAATTTAAAAAAAAAAAAAAAGAAGCTTAAATAATACGCATGTCCTGATATAGACTTTTTCTGAATATGCCCTTATGGTTCATGTTGTTGTCCCGCTGCCCGTGTGATGATGTACCTTTCTCAAAAATACTCCTCCGTCCGTGATCTCTCTGAAAACTAATGGAATTTGTTTAGCCGTCGAAAAATTACATGTCATGATTAATAGAAAAGAAGACAGGTGTTCATTTTGCTGATTGGACTAATATTCCGGTGATTTCCGTACACTCCATGCTGCCAATAAATTTCTCATGCCGAAATTACCACTGTCACGTCAGTAAGCATTAAAAAAAGTACCTTTCGAAACCCAAACCCCGGGACTAATATTCCGGGGATTCGCAAGGCATTCTATTATAACTTGTCAGAGAAGAAGCAGCCCCGTTGGTCCCGGTGCTCAATATCGTGGGGCGCAGGGAAGGTTCAACAAATGGGACGATTCATTGGAGGTCAAGAATGAGACGAGCATGTGCAGTGGGCTCTCGGGAAGGCCAGCGAGGATCGTGTACATGTGGTAGTTTCCGAGGAACAAGGGTGGTTGTTCGTTGGAATTTATGATGGGTTCAACGGCCCAGATGCGCCAGAGTTCTTAATGGGTAATCTCTACCGCGCCGTGTACAATGAGCTCCAGGATTTGTTTTGGGAAATTGAGGAAGAAGCAGAGGAAGGTTTTATTAACCAGGATATTAATAATAGCAGTAGCACTAATGTTGACTTGGATAATAGTTACGAGAAACCATTAAATGTAGCTTTAGTAAGTAATCCATCTATGGAAAATTCTGGTGGAGAGATTGAAAACCGAATTGGTGGAAACAGGAATGATTTGAATTTAGAATCAGACCCAATCTCTGTTGATAGATGGTCAGCCAAGCGCGTGACATTTCGATCGGATGGGACGGAAGTTTGGAGGCGGAGGCTTTTGGAGTTTCTCGCTGAGGATGATGCGCTCAGCATGAGCAATGCAGGTTTCGCAGTGAGTAGACGGTGGCTGTTTTCGAAATCGAACCAGGGACTGTAGAAGCACAAGGAGGGTCATGGCAGGAAGTTGTTCCCAATGGAGGTTCGGGGAAAATGTTTGCGAGGGTTCGAGTTGACAGGGATGGAAGGTTAGGAGGAGTTTAGGCTGAAGGGGTTTGCGGTCGAAAACAGCCACGGTCTTACCACTGCGAACCTGCATTGCTCATGCTGAGCGCATCATCCTCAGCGAGAAACTCCAAAAGCCTCCGCCTCCAAACTTCCGTCCCATCCGATCGAAATGTCACGCGCTTGGCTGACCATCTATCAACAGAGATTGGGTCTGATTCTAAATTCAAATCATTCCTGTTTCCACCAATTCGGTTTTCAATCTCTCCACCAGAATTTTCCATAGATGGATTACTTACTAAAGCTACATTTAATGGTTTCTCGTAACTATTATCCAAGTCAACATTAGTGCTACTGCTATTATTAATATCCTGGTTAATAAAACCTTCCTCTGCTTCTTCCTCAATTTCCCAAAACAAATCCTGGAGCTCATTGTACACGGCGCGGTAGAGATTACCCATTAAGAACTCTGGCGCATCTGGGCCGTTGAACCCATCATAAATTCCAACGAACAACCACCCTTGTTCCTCGGAAACTACCACATGTACACGATCCTCGCTGGCCTTCCCGAGAGCCCACTGCACATGCTCGTCTCATTCTTGACCTCCAATGAATCGTCCCCATTTGTTGAACCTTCCCTGCGCCCCACGATATTGAGCACCGGGACCAACGGGGCTGCTTCTTCTCTGACAAGTTATAATAGAATGCCTTGCGAATCCCCGGAATATTAGTCCCGGGGTTTGGGTTTCGAAAGGTACTTTTTTTAATGCTTACTGACGTGACAGTGGTAATTTCGGCATGAGAAATTTATTGGCAGCATGGAGTGTACGGAAATCACCGGAATATTAGTCCAATCAGCAAAATGAACACCTGTCTTCTTTTCTATTAATCATGACATGTAATTTTTCGACGGCTAAACAAATTCCATTAGTTTTCAGAGAGATCACGGACGGAGGAGTATTTTTGAGAAAGGTACATCATCACACGGGCAGCGGGACAACAACATGAACCATAAGGGCATATTCCAGAAAAAGTCTATATCAGGACATGCGTATTATTTTAGCTTCTTTTTTTTTTTTTTAAATTGATAACCCATAATTGATTACTTTTTAAAACTGATTTTTGAATAGGATCCACTTGGGAATCGCAGGTTATGATTACATTCAATTAGCTATTTAGGAATATCGGTTTTAATCTAAATCTAACCATATCATAGGAAATTCTGATCCAGCTAGCCACTTACCAATCACGCATGCTTTGTTAAGTTTTAAAGTAGAGCTTTCCTTCATGTTTAAGTTTCAAGTTATACAGCTTTCCTTCTTGCTGTTTGTTTAGCTGAAATCCACTGTCAACGTAATATTTTGTCTTTCCTGGAAGAATCAGTGCACCTATTGTATATTGTCAAATTTGTCATGTTCTTGTGAAAAATGCCTTTGCGAATAATTTCTACCTTTGTTTTAATTAGCAGTGTGTTAGTTGAAGCTAAGATCTCGCTATCAGATGATACCTTCGGACAATGACGAGTTACTTGGTATGTTATAACAAAATAGTGATTGTGTTTGTATTTATTTATTTTATCTTTGTTTGTCATTATTATTTGTTAATTTCCAGTATTGCAATTACAGACAATGTTGATGGTGAGGGTGTTGGTAGTAGTGCAGATAGTGCTGGAGCAGATGGTACTGGTGCAAGTGCTGAAGCTACTAAGAATTAAAGTTATAGTTATTTGTTGTTAAATTTCATTACTTGTTAGTTTTTAGACTACTGAGAAACTTTTAGAACTTATTTGCGTTTGTTGCAAAACTTGTAAGACGTGGTTATTTAGTCAATGATTGAAATATATTTTTTTCTATTACTTTTCTCTTTTTGCCATCAATCAATTAAAAATAATAAAATTTCCATTATAGGAAAATATAGAAAAAAAAACGCATGTTTTTACACGTGTATCTATTGCAGCGTTTTTAAAACAGATATAGTGGTAGTACTGACTGGGAAAAAAAACTGTTGGCACAGACCTTTAGCAGTAGTCACAAAAACGATGCTAAAGGTCTGCAGCAGCGTTTCAAGAAACGCTGCAAAAAAAGAAAGAAAGTAGAATTGCGTTTGGATATATAGTGGCGGTCAGCAAAACATGAGTGCCGCTAAAAAACTGCTGCTAAAGCTATAGTAGCGATTTTTTTACTTTTAGCAGCTGTATCGATTTTTTTTAAGTAAATAATTTTTTACTAACCACAACACCTTTTTCACAAACTCTAACAATATTTCACAAATTCTAATAACTTTTTTACAAATTCCAATATAATCTACACTACCCCTCATGAAAAATATTTTTTCAACAAAAACAATATTTTGGTCTTGTTAGACTTGAATCCTTAAACCGGCCTTCAGATATTCTGGTCTCGTGAAGTCACGGATCGATCTTGTTCCAAATACTGAAGTGGAGCAGCTCTTTCCATGCACTAAAAGAAATTAATTAAAATGTTCTTTTAGGACCCAAGAGATGGCATCTTTTTCCTGGGTTTTACTTGTAGCAATAAACTTGACAAAGCTTTTGTTTAGTGCATCAGCAGACGATCTGCCTATACAGACTGCGGACCGTACCTGGCATTATCAAAATTTTAAATGTGCTGCTAAGTGCCGACTGGCCAATATTTTCTCTCCCACTCCACATGATCATTGATGATCTAGTACTGTGTACATGTTATGTACAGCCTTATTTGTTGAGCAATCACATTAATTTGGTTTTAATCAAAACTATATGGGTCACTTCTTTTTTATATTTAGATAGATGTTTAACCGAGGATATTATATATATATAGGGTCCCGATAATATCTCTATGTATCATAAGATTACTAGCAAGAAAGATCAACAACGCAAAGACTCGTCCGATAGTATATTATTTCCCCAAAGACAAATTTAAAAGACGGCTAAGAGGTTTACTAGAACTTCAAACTTCATATATATATATATATATATATACAACGTCATATATACCATATATATATATATATATAATTGGAAAACAAGCAATATAACAGAATTTTTACTCACTTTTTCTGTTTATTTAAGATTTATTTCAAAATTTTATATATGTCAGCTTTTGCAAATTACGTGGAATGAAGCATTCCTATTTAATAAGAGCCACTTGGTTTCCAAGAGGCACGTAAAATATTAAAAAAAAAATTGGTCTGATAAACCTCAACTAGATAATACTTGCTACTCAGACTAACTTGACGTGATAAGTGCCCTTGTTCATTTCTTCCAAATGGGTAGGGACTAAAGCAATCGTATTTCTCGGATACATAAAAAAGTCTAATGTAGTAATTAATATATAAGTGGTCCGCATCACTAGTACTATCAATCCTTGCATTATTTTGAGAAGAGCTAGGGATTGACATTGACTCCTACGACCCTTTCTTCATGTTAGCTCTGTCAAAATATCAATGGAGCTCTCTATCTATTCCGATCAATTAATGAAATCTCTGCATTTACACTTGAAGTTCGTTAGTCTATTTTCGTCCTTTTCCACAAAATTTTCAACCAAATTTAATCTGCACTGACTGCAATGTTTGGTGACGATCATGAATTAAATGACTACAATAGCTCTTCCTTAAAAGATAAGCAAATTTCCAATTTGACAGGGTCACAATGACAAGAATTAGTCGCTACTTAGATATAAGAAATGGTTGTTCCTTAACGAAGCATCAATTCCCAAATATCAACGAGTCACCTTTTTTTATTGGTGGTGTTTGATTGTTAAAATTTTGAGATATGAAAGTTGGTGAAAAAATGAAGATAATTTATGAGTTTGATGAAAAAGTAAAGAGAGAGAAAATTTGATGAATATTATAATAAAAAAAATTTATTTTGATGAGGAAAGAGGAATTATTTTATAATTATTATTTTATCCAAAATTTTGGGGTCCCAAAAATTTGGCAATCAAAAATTTGGGTGCCAAATTTGTCAATTTTTTTTTTAATTATCAACATCTTCCTCTCATAATGCAGTGATCCACCCATATTCTCACAAATGTTAGGTACCAACCTAGTATTGTTATCTTATTTATTTTGATTTATTATATAAAAAATTGTCGTGTTTTCGTGTTGCTTTCAATGATTAAAGTCATGTCACTGCATTATTTGAGAAGACCTTGGCTTGGTAATAGGTTAATCACTCCCAGCCAAAGAGCATATAACTCTGATTCTTTTGGATACTACCGAAAAGTACTAAAACTTGGAAGTAACAAACTCACTTCTATTTATTTTGGGCATATGAGAAAACATTATTTTCGGCATACGAGACTCGGTAATGGGACCTAGGAATGTTTTTTTCAGTTGAGCTAAGTCTGTCCAACTCGATACTCACAAATTGAGGACAAAAATTTCTCTGGTTGCCCAAAAAAAAATCAACTTATTAATTTTTTTTTCTTTACTTTTTGACACCTAGCAGGTAGTAATAAACCCCTATTATAAGTGGGTTTTAGTAGTAACAGATCCCTACAATTTGTTATCTCATATATTATTGTCTAGGTACTGACACTGTTTTCGCCTAATAATTTTTTTTTTTTTGAAAATAATACTCGAACTGACTTCATGAACTTGTACATTTTTTCCCCAAATGGGTAGGGACCAAAGAGGCCGACAGGCCAAAGTAGCCGTATAATTCTTGGCCACCTTAAAAGTCTCGACTAGATAAATAGTCCGCATCATGCACCATTAACCCATGTTGAGAAGACGGAGGATTTTGGCGACAAAACCGTTCTTTCCACATCTTCTCTCTTATGCTAGAATGAGACAATTCCTCGTTTTTTCTTTCCAAAATTATTTTTGGAGAAATAATATTCTTATCAATATTCATAACCTGCGAAAGATTGATCTCAATCTTGACAATAACAAGTAGGGGTGGGCAATTTACCCGATACCCGACAGCCCAACCTGGGACCAACCTGGTCGGGGCAGGTTTGATCAGGTTCGAGTTTAATTATGAAAAAAAAAAAAGAGTTTCGGGTTCGGGTATACTATGCTAACCCAATTTAAACCCGAACTTGACTCATTTAAAATTAAAAATCGGGCGAATTCCTTTTATACCCTTAGCGAAACAATCTAAGGGTTTAATTTCCCCCACCCCCCCAAAAAAAAAAAAACCTCAACATCCCAGTTCCCCCCTAAGCCTCAGCCGTCGACATTTTCCCCAGCCCCGCATCCTTCCCCTCTCACTGGCCTCTGCCCTAGCTCATGCCCCACTCGCTGGCCACTGTCTTTCTCACTATATCTTCATCTCTCCTTCTCTCACTGCCTTGCCCATTAACCCTGAACTCGAGCCGAACTCGGTCTGTAGATCTAGCTTTGGGTCCAACCCATTCAAGGTTGAGTTCGGCTCAAAATTTTCAACTCCGAATTAGGCAAATCCGGCCCGAACCTGATTTGCCTAGCCCTAATAACAACAACCACTTTCTCCCGTTAGCGCTTTTTCTTCACTTTCTATTTTTATTCTCTCTTGTTCTTTTTTTTTTTTTTTAAATAAAAAGTTTTAAGTTTATTTCTTGGTTTTGATATTATTTTCTGTTTTGCGGTTAAATATATTATAGTTATTCTATTTTTATTTTATAATATTATAGTATAGGTCTTTTATTTCTTATTTGCCGTTGTCTTCATTCATTCTTTCCATCTTGGAGTTTTATTTCAGTTTTCGGGTTTTGTTCCTCTCAAGCTTTATGTTATATCTAAATTTTGGTCTCTTTTCTTTTTGGGTTTTTATTTTTATGCTTTTATGTCAATATTTTTATTTATTTATTTAAATATTATTTACTCATTTGTAATTTGTAATTTTTACTTTTAAACGATTGCTAATTTGCTACCTAAGGCTGTGTCTAAGGGTAGTTAATGGTAGTGTAAGCGACAGTTACGTGATAACCATCACCATCGTTGCAATTGATGGAATTACATATTTGACACAGCTAATTCATCATTGAGGCACAATAACCACCCTTGCCAGTGATGGCGTTAATGACAACAATTATACGGTAACCGCTTAAACCGTATAACCGTTGGGCAAAAAAAAAAAGGACTTTTTTTGGGCTTTTCATTTTTTTCAATGTTTTGGATTGTTTTTCTTTGGCTTTTTTTGGACTATTATGACCATTTAATGCTCATATATAAGCAACAAATATAATCATTTAAATATCATAACCTATTTAAATTTCCAATATGATATCATAATCAATAATCATATCAAATGGACAAATATCATAACCTATTCAAAATAATATCATAATCATTAATACTCGATAACAAATATAATAAGTTGTCTAAAAGTATAACATAATATCATATTCAAACAATAGACTAAAAGTCTAACAAAAATGTCCAACAATGTGATATAAACCAACTAATATATTCCAATAAAAGCCTAACAAAAGCATTTCACATAATTAATAATTATCTCAAGTCTCAACCGTCAATCAATTCAAAGTGATAGGCATCGCAGGTCTCTTTCCTGTAGGTGACGGTTTGGCAAAAATCGTCACCATCACTGTCACCGTTACATCACCATAATTGAATAGAATCATATATTTGACACCACCGCCACTGCCGGTGCAAATGAGCACCCTTAGCTGTGTCCAAGGATTAGGTGTGTCCAAGGATCAGGAGGGAATAAAAAGGGACAGGGCTGCTGCCTTGGGGATCCCGTTGGAAGAATTTGAACCCGAGGACAAATCTGGATAAAATGTGGCCTCTTAAAAAGGGACAGGGCTGCTGCCTTGGGGATCCCGTTGGAAGAATTTGAACCCGAGGACAAATCTGGATAAAATGTGGCCTCTTGAGAAGAAGTGATACTGGGAGAAAAGGGTATTGTGTCTTTCTAAGACGAGGTCAGGCACAGAGGCCACTGAAACCAGCTCTTCTTAATGAAGCAGCTCGCCGAAGATTAGCATCGAACCAGAAATTGCGAAGCCAATATCTCCTTTCAGTTTTGAGCCGCTATAAGGAAACTAAAGAACCAACTTTTATTTATCCCGGCGAGAGAGTAAATACATGCTTCACAAAGACGAAAAGTAAATCAGGACATCTCCCCTGAATGGAATTTTACGGATTGAAAATGAGTCATTTAGCAAACAATTAAAGCACCCAAACTATATACTATCGAGGCTTTCCTTGTTGTGGAGCTGGGAGGCTATACAAGGACTTCAGCTGCCTAGTAATGAGCTTGCTATTATGGACTGCCAGTTGAAGCTGAGAATCATCTGACCACCATTGCTCTAACCCATGAGCCTCAAGAAACTTCTGTTTCCCCTTGGACATTACAAAAAGCTTTGCGGCCAATTGCTCATTTGTAGGACCCACATTCTCCTTGCCAGCATTGTTTTCTTCTTTTCCATCAGGATCAGTGTAAGAGCAACAGATATAGTCACTATTGTTTACATATAAATGAGGTACCCATTTTCCCAATCCTAACCCAGAATTCTTTGGGCCATATAAGTGAGGTATCCAATTCTTGAATCCGAAACCCCCAGTATTTTCTGCCTCATCCCTGCTAATCTTAGTTTCATTACCTGCAGGAAGCATTGATTTAAATCTCTTCCAAACAAATCCAGCCTTTTCTCCAATGTCTCTTATGCTCATAGCTAGGGAAACAGAGGGTGGATTGAATAAATGAGTTTCCACATATATCCCTTCTTTGGCTAATGCTTTTCCAACCTGGAGTGCGAACCCAGCACCTAAGGAATGACCGGCAATAGATACATTGGCGCTTCCATACCTATCAGCAACTGATTTCAATGCCTCCAAGGCTACTTTGAACCTGACAGAGCCCTTCAAGCTCTCCCAAGCCAGAAAACGGAGGTCATCTTCAATGTCCCTTCGGATAGTTGGTCCTTTTAGTACCGTTCCTCTAAGTGCTAAAACTGCCCTTGGAGCACCAGCAGGTCTCATAATTACCAAGTCAGAGAGTGCTGCAGACCTATCCCATTCCAATATTGCACCAAATATGGATCCATCTCTATCATCTAATAAGATTTGTGCTAACTTGTACTTGAAAGGGACCCACCATTTTGAAGCTAGAGCATTGTCTTCAGTTCTGTTCTCTTGTCTATCAAGTTCAAGCAAGTAAACCGCTTGTATGAAACAGGCCATGACTGTTCTTTTGTAATTCGCATCCTTCCTGTATTTACTCAAATCAGAAGAATGGACATCCTTAGAACTATTGATCTACAGAATGTGGATTGGCAAGGAAATGAAAGGCATTTAATATGTATTGAAAATGCAGATAGTCATTCCAGAATGAAGAAGAATATTTTCTTGCAATCAATTAAAAAGGCTTCATATAGTTCCCGCACAGATAAAGGGTAAACGGAGCCAAGGACAAAAACAGAAACTCCAATACAATTGGTGATCTCATAAAACTTTGGAAAATAAATTAAAGGAAAATGTAAAGAGAAATTTTCATCAAGCACCTTCTAGAAGTCAAATATTTCGTTTCCTTTTACTTTTTGTCCACTTGCCAATAGACAAAAATCACGAGCAATATTATCAAAGAACATAGATGGAACAAAGGTCGGTTTATCATAATGGTGGTTATGGTCTCTGCCTAAACAGATCAAAGAAAACAAAGTAGTAATTGTCGTTCACAAAATGAATGACAGAGTTTTATTCCTCCTCCAGAGCTTCAAAATTAATTAAGTAGGTAGCCAACATGCATCGTCCTGTCAAGGGCATCAGCAAGGGGGATCATGCATCAAGAACAATGGTTGTGTCATTAAAACATGATATGTATAAGCAACATTCTGCCAATCTCCAAGTTAGTGATCTCTATCAAAGTGCAAATTGGTTAGTTTGCTGTCAAAAGTCCATCTATAGCTATCTCCCAAGTCATAAACAGTGATATCTCTAATTCTCAGTGAATTTAATTGCAGAGAATATGGAGGAGGGCAACATTGATATGTTTTACAACCATTAACCCCAATTCACGTGTTTGTAAGATCCTAAACTTTAGTTCTCTTCCACCCATCCTCTAAGCCACCAAACAAGAGCAACGAGGACGCATCTATCATGTGCGCATGCTTGTGTGTGAGGTAAGGTTCAAGTTACGCATGGGGTAACTTTTACACCTCTCTTTAATTTGGTGTTAGAATAATATTTGGTGAAACAACGGCCAGATTGTCTGTCCCATAAATTGTTCAAACATACAGTTATTTTAACTCTTAGGTATATCAAAATCAAACAAATAAATTTACAAATCTGATAGGAAAAAAATAGTAAATAAGATCGGATCTTTGCAAATTCAGCATGGATCCTTTGAAGAAATTCAAGGTAACAGCGGGATAAATATAATTTATTTGGGTAAGCATATATATATATATTTGTGCAACTAATACTTAGGACATATTTATGTAGTACAGCATTCACAAGCTAATAGAGAGAGCCACTGGGAGAAGAATCACAAAAACTGTCCAAAATGTGCCCCAGTCTCAATGTTTAGACTATCTAAACCTAATTCTACTTCTAATAAGGAAACGCTAGCATTTTGATGGACAAAATTAATTTTGATGAAAATCCTGTTTCTGAATTATTGAAAATCTAGCATTTATGCTTTTGACGGTTTTGGTTCTGCTTCGACACCAGGGGATTTGAATTTCTTTTCGTTTCTTTCAGGGGATACAAACTAAAAAATAAATGAAAAAACAGCCAGCTGTAAAACTTCAAACATAGGCGGCTAAGCTCTTAGCTTTTAAATTCGTTCTTTGAACTTGCAAAATCAGAATCCTCTTTATTACGTCACTTCACCAAATCTAATTGCAACGATTTCTAATTTGAGTCCACAGAATCGGAGTACCTTCGTAGATATGATCAAGTTGCCAAATTTACAGCAATTGGACAAATGACCAAAACTGCACCCCAAACCCAAATGCAAATCACTTTATCCTGATCAGTCACAAGGTGTCTTTCCAAATTTGCTAGGATCTGATAGGCTACAGTTGCCTATAAAAATCTACTGAAACTTCACCGAGAAAAGTCCTCGGATACAAAAAAAAAAAAAAAAAAAACCAGACGTAAATCCGTTATAGTACAGAGAAAATTGGGTTTGGATTAAACGTGGAATGAATACCAAAGGCTCTCCACAAGCCCTTGCCGCTCAGATCCTAGACGATCAAGATATCCTTTCCTAATTTACCATGTCTTTTCACATGAGAGAGAATGACTAGATATTAATTTCTGTTACTTCCGATAACTTCTCTGTTCCCTTCTAAAGAAAAAACCGCAAATCAATCATCCAAAGCTGGAAATTTCATGCACTGAGATTTTCAAAACCACTTTGGAATAGCAGATATTTCCCCCTAGGCCACTCCATAGATTCTCATTTCAATTTTTAAAATTTCATACGAAGTAAAACGCGGGATCAAATGTCCGCCACGTAGCGTAAGATATGCAAGACCTCGTTAAACCGAAGACACAGAGAAATGATGGAAGTGGATGGAGAGTTGAAATGGGTATACTAACCAACTGGAATTGATAAGGTCTCTCCAATTAGGAGAGGGCACGTTGCGAGGTCCGGACACATGGAACGCGTAGGGATGAGCCTCTTCTTGCTCCGCCACCTCCTTTGTTATGTCCGCTCCTATCTCCTCCGACGACACACGCTTTTCCATTAACCCACAACGTCTTCTTCTGTTATCTACTTTTTGGGTTTCTCCGCATGATAGACAGAGAGAGAGAGAGCGAGAGAGAGAGAGCCTCTGTTTGCCTTACTGGAAAGGTTCCAGCTTAAATTGCTTTTTCGGATATTCGAATAAGATAATGATTTGAACCACCTGGTTTTGTAGGCCTCAACGGTCATATTTCCACGAGTTTTCCTTCTATTAAATTACTGAAATACCCTTCTCATTGCATTAAAACAGAAGATGTTTCTTTGTTCCTTTCCAGGTTGCTATCTCATTATTATATTATAACCGTCAGTCCAAACAAAAGGCCGAAAAATTACAAACCATGAAAAGGGGCATTGACATTTAAACGATTGAATTAAAAAATATGGATAAAATTAATCAGTTTGGTATAAATTTTAAATATTTCGTAAACTTATAAAAATAATAGACTGACAGGACTTTTGGGATGGACATTAGAACGACACTTTACTGCTACCATTTTGTAGCGCCAATATAAAATAGAACGGCATCGTATATGTCTCGAATCCACAAGTTGATGCAATGACCTTTGAGAATTTGTTCCATTTTCTTACGCTTTAGCCGCTTTGAACTAAGATCTGACAGACGTTTAGTGCTGTAATTCCTTCGCCTATCACATAATAATAGGCCAATAGAACGTAAAAGAAGCGGATTCTAAGGTTTCATAACTGACATATCTGTCTCGCAGCAACAAATAAATTTAACTTCAAAAGGGTGAGATTCCCACTAAACACACCATTTGAAAGCCAAATGATTGGTAAACCCAAGGTCCAAATCATCAAAGATATAGAAAGCATCAAAGAACACGTTAACATATACAATCAGGGGTCAAGCACTGGGTTAAAGAACTAAGAATTGCATACTAGAGAAAGAGACGGAAGCATCCTCCCCCGTAACTCCTCCCTCGGTGCCCTCTGACTGAGCAGATATCGTGAAAGATGAAGAAGAAGCACAGGAATAAGCGTGGAGCTTGAGAAGGTGCTTGTGTTTTCGGAGCAGAGATGGAGTGCTACAAATATTTGGGCGATGAGACGCAGCTATGAGATTGAAGGCCATTGACCCTTTGCGAAGATTGATGTAAGCTTGAGGTTTTGCTTCCCATTGCCCAAGGCCACGAGGCTATAATTCAGAAAAAGTTCAGTTTTCAAAGAAGTTCGCTGTGCGTTTTAAGGCAACCTCAATTTTTATTTCGGCCAAAATAAGCTCCTCCACACACTCTTTTCCCACGAAGCTTCTAGAGGTTACCGTATAAAATCCAGCCAATAGCAGTTGTCCACGTGCCAAACAGTGGATTTGTTTTTTTTTTTTCAGTAGAGGGATTCCCCCACCTCGCTGCTACATCAGTCCATGTACGTACGCACGCCAAGCCGCATCCTACAGATCGGGTCCACTGATCCATAAATGTGTGCTATACGCGTGACATCCGGCTGTAATCCAAATTTGTGGAAAGCCCGGCCCCCGCAAGAAAAGGAGCTTTTCCCCATCTTTCAGTTTTAACGATATTTTTAAGGATAAATGTAAAATCAGTACGTGTGATATAAAAATCAAATTAATCTTAGTGATAATAAAAATATAAAATTAGTCTCTTTAGTCTTATTTTCATTTGGTTATGGTCCCTGCACTAATAATTAATTTTATATTTTTGTAAGATTAAAGAAATTAATTTTATATTTTTATATGTCGACGACTAATTTAAATTTTACCTATACCACAAACTGATTTGAATTTATCCCATATTTTTAATTTCCAATCGTTTAATAATGTTCATGAGGTGCGCCCTTTTCATGGTTTGGCTACATTTTTCGGGCCTTTTGTTTGGAACTGACGGTTAATCAAAATATAATAATCAGAGATAAGCAACCTCGTTTACCCCGACAAGGACACAAAAGCCAAACATACTTCTGTTTTAAATGCCAATGAGAAAGGGTATTTCAGTAATTCCGGTAATAGAACGGAAAACTCGTGGAAATATGACCGTTGAGGCCTACAAAACCAGGTGGTTCAATCATTATCTTATTCGAATATCCGAAAAAGCAATTTAAGCTGGAACCTTTCCAGTAAGGCAAACAGAGGCTCTTCTTCTCTCGCTCTCTCTCTCTCTGTCTATCATGCGGAGAAACCCAAAAAGTAGATAACAGAAGAAGACGTTGTGGGTTAATGGAAAAGCGTGTGTCGTCGGAGGAGATAGGAGCGGACATAACAAAGGAGGTGGCGGAGCAAGAAGAGGCTCATCCCTACGCGTTCCATGTGTCCGGACCTCGCAACGTGCCCTCTCCTAATTGGAGAGACCTTATCAATTCCAGTTGGTTAGTATACCCATTTCAACTCTCCATCCACTTCCATCATTTCTCTGTGTCTTCGGTTTAACGAGGTCTTGCATATCTTACGCTACGTGGCGGACATTTGATCCCGCGTTTTACTTCGTATGAAATTTTAAAAATTGAAATGAGAATCTATGGAGTGGCCTAGGGGGAAATATCTGCTATTCCAAAGTGGTTTTGAAAATCTCAGTGCATGAAATTTCCAGCTTTGGATGATTGATTTGCGGTTTTTTCTTTAGAAGGGAACAGAGAAGTTATCGGAAGTAACAGAAATTAATATCTAGTCATTCTCTCTCATGTGAAAAGACATGGTAAATTAGGGAAAGGATATCTTGATCGTCTAGGATCTGAGCGGCAAGGGCTTGTGGAGAGCCTTTGGTATTCATTCCACGTTTAATCCAAACCCAATTTTCTCTGTACTATAACGGATTTACGTCTGGTTTTTTTTTTTTTTTTTTTTTTTGTATCCGAGGACTTTTCTCGGTGAAGTTTCAGTAGATTTTTATAGGCAACTGTAGCCTATCAGATCCTAGCAAATTTGGAAAGACACCTTGTGACTGATCAGGATAAAGTGATTTGCATTTGGGTTTGGGGTGCAGTTTTGGTCATTTGTCCAATTGCTGTAAATTTGGCAACTTGATCATATCTACGAAGGTACTCCGATTCTGTGGACTCAAATTAGAAATCGTTGCAATTAGATTTGGTGAAGTGACGTAATAAAGAGGATTCTGATTTTGCAAGTTCAAAGAACGAATTTAAAAGCTAAGAGCTTAGCCGCCTATGTTTGAGTTTTACAGCTGGCTGTTTTTTCATTTATTTTTTAGTTGTATCCCCTGAAAGAAACGAAAAGAAATCAAATCCCCTGGTGTCGAAGCAGAACCAAAACCGTCAAAAGCATAAATGCTAGATTTTCAATAATTCAGAAACAGGATTTTCATCAAAATTAATTTTGTCCATCAAAATGCTAGCGTTTCCTTATTAGAAGTAGAATTAGGTTTAGATAGTCTAAACATTGAGACTGGGGCACATTTTGGACAGTTTTTGTGATTCTTCTCCCAGTGGCTCTCTCTATTAGCTTGTGAATGCTGTACTACATAAATATGTCCTAAGTATTAGTTGCACATATATATATATATGCTTACCCAAATAAATTATATTTATCCCGCTGTTACCTTGAATTTCTTCAAAGGATCCATGCTGAATTTGCAAAGATCCGATCTTATTTACTATTTTTTTCCTATCAGATTTGTAAATTTATTTGTTTGATTTTGATATACCTAAGAGTTAAAATAACTGTATGTTTGAACAATTTATGGGACAGACAATCTGGCCGTTGTTTCACCAAATATTATTCTAACACCAAATTAAAGAGAGGTGTAAAAGTTACCCCATGCGTAACTTGAACCTTACCTCACACACAAGCATGCGCACATGATAGATGCGTCCTCGTTGCTCTTGTTTGGTGGCTTAGAGGATGGGTGGAAGAGAACTAAAGTTTAGGATCTTACAAACACGTGAATTGGGGTTAATGGTTGTAAAACATATCAATGTTGCCCTCCTCCATATTCTCTGCAATTAAATTCACTGAGAATTAGAGATATCACTGTTTATGACTTGGGAGATAGCTATAGATGGACTTTTGACAGCAAACTAACCAATTTGCACTTTGATAGAGATCACTAACTTGGAGATTGGCAGAATGTTGCTTATACATATCATGTTTTAATGACACAACCATTGTTCTTGATGCATGATCCCCCTTGCTGATGCCCTTGACAGGACGATGCATGTTGGCTACCTACTTAATTAATTTTGAAGCTCTGGAGGAGGAATAAAACTCTGTCATTCATTTTGTGAACGACAATTACTACTTTGTTTTCTTTGATCTGTTTAGGCAGAGACCATAACCACCATTATGATAAACCGACCTTTGTTCCATCTATGTTCTTTGATAATATTGCTCGTGATTTTTGTCTATTGGCAAGTGGACAAAAAGTAAAAGGAAACGAAATATTTGACTTCTAGAAGGTGCTTGATGAAAATTTCTCTTTACATTTTCCTTTAATTTATTTTCCAAAGTTTTATGAGATCACCAATTGTATTGGAGTTTCTGTTTTTGTCCTTGGCTCCGTTTACCCTTTATCTGTGCGGGAACTATATGAAGCCTTTTTAATTGATTGCAAGAAAATATTCTTCTTCATTCTGGAATGACTATCTGCATTTTCAATACATATTAAATGCCTTTCATTTCCTTGCCAATCCACATTCTGTAGATCAATAGTTCTAAGGATGTCCATTCTTCTGATTTGAGTAAATACAGGAAGGATGCGAATTACAAAAGAACAGTCATGGCCTGTTTCATACAAGCGGTTTACTTGCTTGAACTTGATAGACAAGAGAACAGAACTGAAGACAATGCTCTAGCTTCAAAATGGTGGGTCCCTTTCAAGTACAAGTTAGCACAAATCTTATTAGATGATAGAGATGGATCCATATTTGGTGCAATATTGGAATGGGATAGGTCTGCAGCACTCTCTGACTTGGTAATTATGAGACCTGCTGGTGCTCCAAGGGCAGTTTTAGCACTTAGAGGAACGGTACTAAAAGGACCAACTATCCGAAGGGACATTGAAGATGACCTCCGTTTTCTGGCTTGGGAGAGCTTGAAGGGCTCTGTCAGGTTCAAAGTAGCCTTGGAGGCATTGAAATCAGTTGCTGATAGGTATGGAAGCGCCAATGTATCTATTGCCGGTCATTCCTTAGGTGCTGGGTTCGCACTCCAGGTTGGAAAAGCATTAGCCAAAGAAGGGATATATGTGGAAACTCATTTATTCAATCCACCCTCTGTTTCCCTAGCTATGAGCATAAGAGACATTGGAGAAAAGGCTGGATTTGTTTGGAAGAGATTTAAATCAATGCTTCCTGCAGGTAATGAAACTAAGATTAGCAGGGATGAGGCAGAAAATACTGGGGGTTTCGGATTCAAGAATTGGATACCTCACTTATATGGCCCAAAGAATTCTGGGTTAGGATTGGGAAAATGGGTACCTCATTTATATGTAAACAATAGTGACTATATCTGTTGCTCTTACACTGATCCTGATGGAAAAGAAGAAAACAATGCTGGCAAGGAGAATGTGGGTCCTACAAATGAGCAATTGGCCGCAAAGCTTTTTGTAATGTCCAAGGGGAAACAGAAGTTTCTTGAGGCTCATGGGTTAGAGCAATGGTGGTCAGATGATTCTCAGCTTCAACTGGCAGTCCATAATAGCAAGCTCATTACTAGGCAGCTGAAGTCCTTGTATAGCCTCCCAGCTCCACAACAAGGAAAGCCTCGATAGTATATAGTTTGGGTGCTTTAATTGTTTGCTAAATGACTCATTTTCAATCCGTAAAATTCCATTCAGGGGAGATGTCCTGATTTACTTTTCGTCTTTGTGAAGCATGTATTTACTCTCTCGCCGGGATAAATAAAAGTTGGTTCTTTAGTTTCCTTATAGCGGCTCAAAACTGAAAGGAGATATTGGCTTCGCAATTTCTGGTTCGATGCTAATCTTCGGCGAGCTGCTTCATTAAGAAGAGCTGGTTTCAGTGGCCTCTGTGCCTGACCTCGTCTTAGAAAGACACAATACCCTTTTCTCCCAGTATCACTTCTTCTCAAGAGGCCACATTTTATCCAGATTTGTCCTCGGGTTCAAATTCTTCCAACGGGATCCCCAAGGCAGCAGCCCTGTCCCTTTTTAAGAGGCCACATTTTATCCAGATTTGTCCTCGGGTTCAAATTCTTCCAACGGGATCCCCAAGGCAGCAGCCCTGTCCCTTTTTATTCCCTCCTGATCCTTGGACACACCTAATCCTTGGACACAGCTAAGGGTGCTCATTTGCACCGGGTGCGGTGGTGTCAAATATATGATTCTATCAATTATGGTGATGGTAACGGTGACAGTGATGGTGACGATTTTTGCCAAACCGTCACCTACAGGAAAGAGACCTGCGATGCCTATCACTTTGAATTGATTGACGGTTGAGACTTGAGATAATTATTAATTATGTGAAATGCTTTTGTTAGGCTTTTATTGGAATATATTAGTTGGTTTATATCACATTGTTGGACATTTTTGTTAGACTTTTAGTCTATATGTTTGAATATGATATTATGTTATACTTTTAGACAACTTTATATTTGTTATTTAATGATTATGATATTATGTTTGAATAGGTTATGATATTTGTCCATTTGATATGATTATTGATTATGATATTATGTTGAAATTTAAATAGGTTATGATATTTAAATGATTATATTTGTTGCTTATATATGAGCATTAAATGGTCATAATAGTCCAAAAAAAGCCAAAGAAAAACAATCCAAAACATTGAAAAAAATGAAAAGCCCAAAAAAAAGTCCTTTTTTTTTTTGCCCAACGGTTATACGGTTTAAGCGGTTACCGTATAATTGTTGTCATTAACGCCATCACTGGCAAGGGTGGTTATTGTGCCTCAATGATGAATTAGCTGTGTCAAATATGTAATTCCATCAATTGCAACGATGGTGATGGTTATCACGTAACTGTCGCTTACACTACCATTAACTACCCTTAGACACAGCCTTAGGTAGCAAATTAGCAATCGTTTAAAAGTAAAAATTACAAATTACAAATGAGTAAATAATATTTAAATAAATAAATAAAAATATTGACATAAAAGCATAAAAATAAAAACCCAAAAAGAAAAGAGACCAAAATTTAGATATAACATAAAGCTTGAGAGGAACAAAACCCGAAAACTGAAATAAAACTCCAAGATGGAAAGAATGAATGAAGACAACGGCAAATAAGAAATAAAAGACCTATACTATAATATTATAAAATAAAAATAGAATAACTATAATATATTTAACCGCAAAACAGAAAATAATATCAAAACCAAGAAATAAACTTAAAACTTTTTATTTAAAAAAAAAAAAAAAGAACAAGAGAGAATAAAAATAGAAAGTGAAGAAAAAGCGCTAACGGGAGAAAGTGGTTGTTGTTATTAGGGCTAGGCAAATCAGGTTCGGGCCGGATTTGCCTAATTCGGAGTTGAAAATTTTGAGCCGAACTCAACCTTGAATGGGTTGGACCCAAAGCTAGATCTACAGACCGAGTTCGGCTCGAGTTCAGGGTTAATGGGCAAGGCAGTGAGAGAAGGAGAGATGAAGATATAGTGAGAAAGACAGTGGCCAGCGAGTGGGGCATGAGCTAGGGCAGAGGCCAGTGAGAGGGGAAGGATGCGGGGCTGGGGAAAATGTCGACGGCTGAGGCTTAGGGGGGAACTGGGATGTTGAGGGTTTTTTTTTTTTTGGGGGGGTGGGGGGGAAATTAAACCCTTAGATTGTTTCGCTAAGGGTATAAAAGGAATTCGCCCGATTTTTAATTTTAAATGAGTCAAGTTCGGGTTTAAATTGGGTTAGCATAGTATACCCGAACCCGAAACTCTTTTTTTTTTTTCATAATTAAACTCGAACCTGATCAAACCTGCCCCGACCAGGTTGGTCCCAGGTTGGGCTGTCGGGTATCGGGTAAATTGCCCACCCCTACTTGTTATTGTCAAGATTGAGATCAATCTTTCGCAGGTTATGAATATTGATAAGAATATTATTTCTCCAAAAATAATTTTGGAAAGAAAAAACGAGGAATTGTCTCATTCTAGCATAAGAGAGAAGATGTGGAAAGAACGGTTTTGTCGCCAAAATCCTCCGTCTTCTCAACATGGGTTAATGGTGCATGATGCGGACTATTTATCTAGTCGAGACTTTTAAGGTGGCCAAGAATTATACGGCTACTTTGGCCTGTCGGCCTCTTTGGTCCCTACCCATTTGGGGAAAAAATGTACAAGTTCATGAAGTCAGTTCGAGTATTATTTTCAAAAAAAAAAAAATTATTAGGCGAAAACAGTGTCAGTACCTAGACAATAATATATGAGATAACAAATTGTAGGGATCTGTTACTACTAAAACCCACTTATAATAGGGGTTTATTACTACCTGCTAGGTGTCAAAAAGTAAAGAAAAAAAAATTAATAAGTTGATTTTTTTTTGGGCAACCAGAGAAATTTTTGTCCTCAATTTGTGAGTATCGAGTTGGACAGACTTAGCTCAACTGAAAAAAACATTCCTAGGTCCCATTACCGAGTCTCGTATGCCGAAAATAATGTTTTCTCATATGCCCAAAATAAATAGAAGTGAGTTTGTTACTTCCAAGTTTTAGTACTTTTCGGTACTATCCAAAAGAATCAGAGTTATATGCTCTTTGGCTGGGAGTGATTAACCTATTACCAAGCCAAGGTCTTCTCAAATAATGCAGTGACATGACTTTAATCATTGAAAGCAACACGAAAACACGACAATTTTTTATATAATAAATCAAAATAAATAAGATAACAATACTAGGTTGGTACCTAACATTTGTGAGAATATGGGTGGATCACTGCATTATGAGAGGAAGATGTTGATAATTAAAAAAAAAATTGACAAATTTGGCACCCAAATTTTTGATTGCCAAATTTTTGGGACCCAAAATTTTGGATAAAAAATAATTATAAAATAATTCCTCTTTCCTCATCAAAATAAATTTTTTTTATTATAATATTCATCAAATTTTCTCTCTCTTTACTTTTTCATCACTCTTCATAAATTATCTTCATTTTTTCACCAACTTTCATATCTCAAAATTTTAACAATCAAACACCACCAATAAAAAAAGGTGACTCGTTGATATTTGGGAATTGATGCTTCGTTAAGGAACAACCATTTCTTATATCTAAGTAGCGACTAATTCTTGTCATTGTGACCCTGTCAAATTGGAAATTTGCTTATCTTTTAAGGAAGAGCTATTGTAGTCATTTAATTCATGATCGTCACCAAACATTGCAGTCAGTGCAGATTAAATTTGGTTGAAAATTTTGTGGAAAAGGACGAAAATAGACTAACGAACTTCAAGTGTAAATGCAGAGATTTCATTAATTGATCGGAATAGATAGAGAGCTCCATTGATATTTTGACAGAGCTAACATGAAGAAAGGGTCGTAGGAGTCAATGTCAATCCCTAGCTCTTCTCAAAATAATGCAAGGATTGATAGTACTAGTGATGCGGACCACTTATATATTAATTACTACATTAGACTTTTTTATGTATCCGAGAAATACGATTGCTTTAGTCCCTACCCATTTGGAAGAAATGAACAAGGGCACTTATCACGTCAAGTTAGTCTGAGTAGCAAGTATTATCTAGTTGAGGTTTATCAGACCAATTTTTTTTTTAATATTTTACGTGCCTCTTGGAAACCAAGTGGCTCTTATTAAATAGGAATGCTTCATTCCACGTAATTTGCAAAAGCTGACATATATAAAATTTTGAAATAAATCTTAAATAAACAGAAAAAAAAGTGAGTAAAAATTCTGTTATATTGCTTGTTTTCCAATTATATATATATATATATATAGTATATATGACGTTGTATATATATATATATATATATATGAAGTTTGAAGTTCTAGTAAACCTCTTAGCCGTCTTTTAAATTTGTCTTTGGGGAAATAATATACTATCGGACGAGTCTTTGCGTTGTTGATCTTTCTTGCTAGTAATCTTATGATACATAGAGATATTATCGGGACCCTATATATATATAATATCCTCGGTTAAACATCTATCTAAATATAAAAAAGAAGTGACCCATATAGTTTTGATTAAAACCAAATTAATGTGATTGCTCAACAAATAAGGCTGTACATAACATGTACACAGTACTAGATCATCAATGATCATGTGGAGTGGGAGAGAAAATATTGGCCAGTCGGCACTTAGCAGCACATTTAAAATTTTGATAATGCCAGGTACGGTCCGCAGTCTGTATAGGCAGATCGTCTGCTGATGCACTAAACAAAAGCTTTGTCAAGTTTATTGCTACAAGTAAAACCCAGGAAAAAGATGCCATCTCTTGGGTCCTAAAAGAACATTTTAATTAATTTCTTTTAGTGCATGGAAAGAGCTGCTCCACTTCAGTATTTGGAACAAGATCGATCCGTGACTTCACGAGACCAGAATATCTGAAGGCCGGTTTAAGGATTCAAGTCTAACAAGACCAAAATATTGTTTTTGTTGAAAAAATATTTTTCATGAGGGGTAGTGTAGATTATATTGGAATTTGTAAAAAAGTTATTAGAATTTGTGAAATATTGTTAGAGTTTGTGAAAAAGGTGTTGTGGTTAGTAAAAAATTATTTACTTAAAAAAAATCGATACAGCTGCTAAAAGTAAAAAAATCGCTACTATAGCTTTAGCAGCAGTTTTTTAGCGGCACTCATGTTTTGCTGACCGCCACTATATATCCAAACGCAATTCTACTTTCTTTCTTTTTTTGCAGCGTTTCTTGAAACGCTGCTGCAGACCTTTAGCATCGTTTTTGTGACTACTGCTAAAGGTCTGTGCCAACAGTTTTTTTTCCCAGTCAGTACTACCACTATATCTGTTTTAAAAACGCTGCAATAGATACACGTGTAAAAACATGCGTTTTTTTTTCTATATTTTCCTATAATGCAAATTTTATTATTTTTAATTGATTGATGGCAAAAAGAGAAAAGTAATAAAACAAAATATATTTCAATCATTGACTAAATAAACACGTCTTACAAGTTTTGCAACAAACGCAAATAAGTTCTAAAAGTTTCTCATAGTCTAAAAACTAACAAGTAATGAAATTTAACAACAAATAACTATAACTTTAATTCTTAGTAGCTTCAGCACTTGCACCAGTACCATCTGCTCCAGCACTATCTGCACTACTACCAACACCCTCACCATCAACATTGTCTGTAATTGCAATACTGGAAATTAACAAATAATAATGACAAACAAAGATAAAATAAATAAAATACAAACACAATCACTTTTGTTATAACATACCAAGTAACTCGTCATTGTCCGAAGGTTCATCATCTGATAGCGAGATCTTAGCTTCAACTAACACACTGCTAATTAAAACAAAGGTAGAAATTATTCGCAAAGGCATTTTTCACAAGAACATGACAAATTTGACAATATACAATAGGTGCACTGATTCTTCCAGGAAAGACAAAATATTACGTTGACAGTGGATTTCAGCTAAACAAACAGCAAGAAGGAAAGCTGTATAACTTGAAACTTAAACATGAAGGAAAGCTCTACTTTAAAACTTAACAAAGCATGCGTGATTGGTAAGTGGCTAGCTGGATCAGAATTTCCTATGATATGGTTAGATTTAGATTAAAACCGATATTCCTAAATAGCTAATTGAATGTAATCATAACCTGCGATTCCCAAGTGGATCCTATTCAAAAATCAGTTTTAAAAAGTAATCAATTATGGGTTATCAATTTAAAAAAAAAAAAAAGAAGCTAAAATAATACGCATGTCCTGATATAGACTTTTTCTGAATATGCCCTTATGGTTCATGTTGTTGTCCCGCTGCCCGTGTGATGATGTACCTTTCTCAAAAATACTCCTCCGTCCGTGATCTCTCTGAAAACTAATGGAATTTGTTTAGCCGTCGAAAAATTACATGTCATGATTAATAGAAAAGAAGACAGGTGTTCATTTTGCTGATTGGACTAATATTCCGGTGATTTCCGTACACTCCATGCTGCCAATAAATTTCTCATGCCGAAATTACCACTGTCACGTCAGTAAGCATTAAAAAAAGTACCTTTCGAAACCCAAACCCCGGGACTAATATTCCGGGGATTCGCAAGGCATTCTATTATAACTTGTCAGAGAAGAAGCAGCCCCGTTGGTCCCGGTGCTCAATATCGTGGGGCGCAGGGAAGGTTCAACAAATGGGGACGATTCATTGGAGGTCAAGAATGAGACGAGCATGTGCAGTGGGCTCTCGGGAAGGCCAGCGAGGATCGTGTACATGTGGTAGTTTCCGAGGAACAAGGGTGGTTGTTCGTTGGAATTTATGATGGGTTCAACGGCCCAGATGCGCCAGAGTTCTTAATGGGTAATCTCTACCGCGCCGTGTACAATGAGCTCCAGGATTTGTTTTGGGAAATTGAGGAAGAAGCAGAGGAAGGTTTTATTAACCAGGATATTAATAATAGCAGTAGCACTAATGTTGACTTGGATAATAGTTACGAGAAACCATTAAATGTAGCTTTAGTAAGTAATCCATCTATGGAAAATTCTGGTGGAGAGATTGAAAACCGAATTGGTGGAAACAGGAATGATTTGAATTTAGAATCAGACCCAATCTCTGTTGATAGATGGTCAGCCAAGCGCGTGACATTTCGATCGGATGGGACGGAAGTTTGGAGGCGGAGGCTTTTGGAGTTTCTCGCTGAGGATGATGCGCTCAGCATGAGCAATGCAGGTTCGCAGTGGTAAGACCGTGGCTGTTTTCGACCGCAAACCCCTTCAGCCTAAACTCCTCCTAACCTTCCATCCCTGTCAACTCGAACCCTCGCAAACATTTTCCCCGAACCTCCATTGGGAACAACTTCCTGCCATGACCCTCCTTGTGCTTCTACAGTCCCTGGTTCGATTTCGAAAACAGCCACCGTCTACTCACTGCGAAACCTGCATTGCTCATGCTGAGCGCATCATCCTCAGCGAGAAACTCCAAAAGCCTCCGCCTCCAAACTTCCGTCCCATCCGATCGAAATGTCACGCGCTTGGCTGACCATCTATCAACAGAGATTGGGTCTGATTCTAAATTCAAATCATTCCTGTTTCCACCAATTCGGTTTTCAATCTCTCCACCAGAATTTTCCATAGATGGATTACTTACTAAAGCTACATTTAATGGTTTCTCGTAACTATTATCCAAGTCAACATTAGTGCTACTGCTATTATTAATATCCTGGTTAATAAAACCTTCCTCTGCTTCTTCCTCAATTTCCCAAAACAAATCCTGGAGCTCATTGTACACGGCGCGGTAGAGATTACCCATTAAGAACTCTGGCGCATCTGGGCCGTTGAACCCATCATAAATTCCAACGAACAACCACCCTTGTTCCTCGGAAACTACCACATGTACACGATCCTCGCTGGCCTTCCCGAGAGCCCACTGCACATGCTCGTCTCATTCTTGACCTCCAATGAATCGTCCCATTTGTTGAACCTTCCCTGCGCCCCACGATATTGAGCACCGGGACCAACGGGGCTGCTTCTTCTCTGACAAGTTATAATAGAATGCCTTGCGAATCCCCGGAATATTAGTCCCGGGGTTTGGGTTTCGAAAGGTACTTTTTTTAATGCTTACTGACGTGACAGTGGTAATTTCGGCATGAGAAATTTATTGGCAGCATGGAGTGTACGGAAATCACCGGAATATTAGTCCAATCAGCAAAATGAACACCTGTCTTCTTTTCTATTAATCATGACATGTAATTTTTCGACGGCTAAACAAATTCCATTAGTTTTCAGAGAGATCACGGACGGAGGAGTATTTTTGAGAAAGGTACATCATCACACGGGCAGCGGGACAACAACATGAACCATAAGGGCATATTCAGAAAAAGTCTATATCAGGACATGCGTATTATTTAAGCTTCTTTTTTTTTTTTTTTAAATTGATAACCCAAATTGATTGCTTTTTAAAACTGATTTTTCAATAGAATCCACTTGGGAATAGCCACTTACCAATCACGCATGCTTTTTTAAGTTTTAAAGTAGAGATTTCCTTCATGTTTAAGTTTCAAGTTATACAGCTTTCCTTCTTGCTGTTTGTTTAGCTGAAATCCACTGTCAACGTAATATTTTGTCTTTCCTGGAAGAATCAGTGCACCTATTGTATATTGTCAAATTTGTCATGTTCTTGTGAAAAATGCCTTTGCGGAATAATTTCTACCTTTGTTTTAATTAGCAGTGTGTTAGTTGAAGCTAAGATCTCGCTATCAGATGATGAACCTTCGGACAATGACGAGTTACTTGGTATGTTAATAACCAAAATAGTGATTGTGTTTGTGTTTATTTATTTTTATCTTTGTTTATGTCATTATTATTTGTTAATTTTCCAGTATTGCAATTA
>CM025856.1:108647-160037 GCA_003952965.2 Morella rubra
ACGGGGTGCATCTTCAAATCATCTGGAGTATTCTTGTTAGGGTCCTCGGTCAAGGACTCCAAAACAAGCACTAACTTCCCCCGTAAGTGATCCGCTTCAATACCACACGATCCTCCGATCAGTGATACCCGATCAACTCCAATACCACATGATCCTCCCGACCAGTGGTACCCGCTCAACTCCAATACCACACGATCCTCAGACCAATGAAAGTAACACACAAGCACAATAAATAGGATCTAACACTCTGAGAATGAAAAATACCTCACTGTTATGATAAAAGGAACGTGGTCTAAGGATTATTAGTCCTTCGAACCACAAAAACAAGAACAATCCCAATCAAATAGTTAGCCCAAGAACGGGTACTCAAACTAGGTTATTAGCCTAGAATGAATCTCAAGCGACAAGGTTATTAGCCCTGACACCGACTTAGCATATACGTGCCTATGCTTGGCCAAAACACTCCCAAAGCACTCAGGCTCTCCAAGACTCTACTGTTCTTCGATATCCCTCACTAATGCACCTAAGGTGTTTATATAGACATCCTTAGGTGCTTACAAACCCTAATGGAATTAAATCAAAACTAAATCAAATCACCGATCTTTAGGAATTAATCCCGTCGATCAAGCAGATTTGATTTAACATGCCTAATAAACCGAACTCAAAAAGGAAAGATAATATTCTAAACTTTCGGAGAAACGTCCGAATCTAGAAGATATGATTCATCATATCGCTTTTAAGGAAGGAAAGCAATCGTCGCGATCTTTCCATATAAAGAGTGGTTGCTCTGCCGTTGCGTGCTGAGTTGGTCTTGAGCTGGTCCTGATCGGTCAGTGATTGCGACTGGCTAGTTGGCACGTCGGCATAAGTATCGCTGGGCTCCTGGTCGGTTAGTACTTCTGGGCTGTCCTGGTCGGTCGCTCTGCTAGGGCTGCTCTGGTCGACCAGTCGGCTTGGGTTGCTTGGGTCGGCAATCTGTTCGGGCTGCTCGGGTCGTTCAGTTTGCCCTGGTCGAACTCGGGCATGCCAAGGCTATACTAGTCGGTCTTGGGCGTGTGCGCGCAGGGCGAGTCAAGAGCGCACTGGTCGGTTTCGGATCTTCCCAATCCTGATAGTCTAGGCCGTGATTTTCAATAGAGATCCTGTCAATTCTGCCATGAGAGGCATGTCACTTTGCCCACATGATATCCCCAAAGGCAAACTTGGCAGGACCTTAAGGTAACTTTAAACGCGCTTCCTTATAGGAACAACGAGCATCAACCAAACAAAGGCAGTCTTTAGCGCTTCCTTATCAACGAGCATAGTCTTTAGGATATTTCGATACCACCAATCCTTTGAGTTTGGAGATCATCATTCTTCCACGGTTTCTGGGCTAGTGTGTCTTCACTTTTCAGTGGAACGATGACACAGAGGGCCTATTCATTGCCAACAATGAACATCAAGTCCTCCAACAGAAATCCCACTTAATAGCTTATTTTAAATTAAACTCAAACCAAAAAATTTCCACCAAATAGGTTCTCACATCCTCCCATGGCTGGTGGATCATCGCTGGATTTGGTCCCTAGATCAGTGGGTAATTATTCGACTAAATCGATGTACCGAGCTCTTGTTCCTCTATTTGATCCAACTTCTAGCCCTTTGAGTGTGTCACTCTGGCGTAAGCTGTGGAAGCTCAAGATTCATGCTCGTCTTCGGCTTCTCATTTGGAATGGGGAGTCAGCGCACCATCTTTCAGCATGTGCAGGAGGGTAGCCGTTGCCCCCTATGTGAGGGGAATGTGGAGTCAGCGCACCATCTTTTTCTCCGCTGCCGTGTTAGTCGCATAATTTGGAGAGAATCTCCTTGGCCTCTCTCGATTATTAGTCATTTTATTGGTTGATAGAGTGCAACGTATCAGTTTACAGCATTTTGCCGCTTGGAGTTCATCCCCTTCTTTGCTTCCCTCTGTTTGGCAGCCTCCCTCGTTTGGCATTATAAAACTCAATGTGGATGTTGCTGTGCGTCCTCTCTTCTCAATGGCAGCTTGCATCTATCGAGATCATCAGGGGGATATTCTGCATGCTGAAACTCGACTTCTTTCTTCGGTTGATCCCATGATCAGGGAAGCGGAGGCTTTGTGGCTAGGTGTGGAAGTTGCTGAGAGAAAGGGTTGGAGTTGGGTGATTTTCAAAGGGGATTCGATGCTTGTTATGGTCGCTGTTAATTGTGGTAGTGAGGATTGCCCTTTGGCTCTAGATGCTTTCATCACCAAAATCAAGGCTAGGCTTCCTCTGTTTCTGAGTTCTTGCTGTTGTTTCTCTCCTTATAGGTGTGCAAATGGTTTGTCACACAATCTTGGCCCATGGGCTGCTTTCTACTTTCGGGAGGGGTGCATCCTCAAGTTACTTGGGCCTCTCCATAGATTTCCTTGGGTTTATGACGGCTTTGACCCTCCTTAGCTGTTTTTTTTTATTTATGTTCCTGTAAGACTCTTTGTTTTTAATCCTATTTGCTTCGTTGAAAACAAAGAAAAAAAAATTAGGGTTAACTTAAGGTGGTCTTATTTTCAAGTTACCTGATCCAAAATTACACTCCCGGTATATATATTAAGGATTAAGATAGTCTAATCATCTGCTTAATTTTTTAATTTTCTATTAAAACAATAACAAATTTTATAATCTCAATAATTTTTACACAATTTAAAATTTTAATTTGTTATATCTACTCTTGGAACTCAAACTACGTAGCTGAACATGATAATTCTGCTAGAATAACTAAAATTTTGTGAACTAAGGATCAGTCTTGAAAGCCTAGTAAAGAAAATCAGAGAAAGGAGAAGAAAAGAATAGTTTTTCAAGAACTATGATATATTATGAATATTTTGTGTGTCCACAATATATATCATACCTCTTTATATATGCATAGGGTCATAAAGAAATACATATGTATAAATATTGTGAATTCCAAGATACATTGCAAAAATCTAGATGTATTTGTAGAAATCAAGATATGAGAGAAAACTGAAAGTCATAAAATCAAATGGTCATCCACGATATATTGAATCATAAGATTCATAACAATCTCCCTTAAATAATCATACATAACGAATATGGGTCTTGTTAAAACCTTGTCTTGTTAAGGAAAAATTTATATCCATGCGTACCTTTGAGTAGTATAAAATTGTCACGTTAAAACCTTACAAAGAGAAAATCTAATGAGATAAAACTTTAGTAAAGGGAAAATAGTACAATATGTATCCAACCGTGGAAGTACATGTTTTAGCACCATTTTTGAAAAAAGCGCCGAAATAAATATATGTTGTCAATAAGCAAAGCTAGGAATTCATCACTAAATCTCCAAGGATTATGGATTAACAAATTCTTTAGGAGTCATAACTAACCTAAACTGTACCAACACTATTTTTTTTTTCCTTTGGTAAAAGAGGGCAACACTTTCGAGCCTTATTGAAAAATCCTCCCTTGAGGCGGCCATAGAAACCGTTTTACACATCCATCTACATGCACCCTTCCCTTTGTGAACTTCTTCCTTCACCTTCTTCTAACCCTGCATTGTCCTTCCTCTTCCTTTTCCTCATGAACATCGTCTTCCTTTTCCTTAACAAATGAGAGAAAAGATTGAACACTTCCAGATTGTGACCGGCAGGGAGCCTCATGTACTGGCGAACCATCTTAATGACATAAAAAAGGAGAGCAAGGAAGCAGGCTGAGCCACATATTAAAAAGAGCCCCCAGAAGCTCTTAAGTGGAAGGCGGTCTACTTCTTCCTTTGCACCTTCTGACATGCAAGCTTTCCTTGCAAGCCACTTGTCATGAATCTTTTGTAGTTCCCCATTCTCAGACAACTTCAAGATGGCAATTGACATGTCAATTGCTAGCGGCGAGTCCCGTGGAAAGCCTAATCAAACGAGATAGAAAAGAAGCTTATTAATTATCACCTTATGAAGAACAAACCACTTGTGTTCCCACTGGGAATCAGTTTTCTATTGCAGTCAAAGAATAAGTAATGGAAACTAATTAGTTTGGAGTGATACTTACGAAACCCCACCCCATTTTGGTGAACTCCTGGCCTACTATGCTAAAGTCACATCTAGTGAGAGGAAGAGCTCCATATATGCACGCATGTCAACAATTGCAGCGACACCACCCTTCTGGGGGCCGTCTTTCAAGGCTTTCTCATATTCTTCTTCCGAGTTAAGAGATACAAGTCTGGACCTTTGGATGTTGAACTCTTCCGTTAAATAGGTGTCGATAAATGTACCATGCTGGTAACCAATGGGATCATTGCTTGCCATTAAACTTTCGATCCCTTTAATTGGAGAAGAAAGTTTTTCCACTGTAAGGATCGAGGTCAGACTTGCAGTATAACTTGAAGTAAGTACTAGAACGACAAAAAGCCATATGATAAGCACTAAGCGACCAAGAGTGCTGTTAACCTTTTCTCCTGCATAAAGAAGGAAAGAAGAAGCTAAGTATAGAATTATGTATAATATATATGCTTGATTTGGGGATGTAGAAATTTATAATTAGCAAGCAAAGACTAATTAAGATAGAGCATTTCACTTACTAGGAGAAGGAACCAAAGTTGAAAAGCTAAACCTGCACAGCAACCAAAAAAATAGGCAATTAGAACAAGATAAGAATCTGTAGAACACCAATAAAAATGAAAGTTCAGGAAACAGTCCTAATTAAAGTATATTGTTTAAAACACCCTATATCCCAAAATAGTTATTAATTAGAAGTTCCTAACAAGTCATGTAATATTTCTTAAAGGCTTACCACATTGTTGTGACCAACTGTTTTCTAGGATGGCCTCTGAAACTCGTCATTTGTCCTTCGTTCCAGAATCCAAACAACTACTCCGACAGCAAGGAAAAATAGACCTGTGACACCCCACATCATTGGAGTAAAAGGTCTCAAAAAAGCCCAAGCACTAGAGTTCAACTTCTTAACAGGGGCCACTACAACTAGACCGGATTCGATATATGGTTGGGTAAAATCCACCATCTTTGTCCGGTTGGTGGTAATTGTAATATCTCCAACCACAGCATCGAACGCCTACATGGAAGAGGAAAACCATTAATTTATAATAAATATTAGAGTACGACAAAGTTTATGCCGATTCTGTTTTTAATTTATACTTACACCAGTTGTAATCATGTACAGAGATCTGTCTTTACTGGATTGCTATGTCCATCTCCATATGGAATAAACTTATACAGGAGTGCATATGGTAGTTGTTCAACTGCAGCATTAAAGACCTCAATGCAGTAACCATGGAACATATCAGAGCCACCAACCCGCTTGACAAATTCACGAAAACTAACAAGGTGGTTTGGGTACCCATCATCCATCCCTTACCCTTTAACTGAGCTAAACTGTGCTGTGTCAGCAGCTTTTCGAGTTACATCTGGAATCCAAATAATCGATGATCATTATTATTTTGGTATCAAGACTTTGCTAATATATGCTGTTGATTCCTCGTCTTACAGAGCATTTCACGTTGAAAAGCTAAACCTGTGAACAAGATAAGAATCTGTAGAACGAAAGTTCAGGAAACAGTGATATGTTTAAAACACCCTAAATCCCAAAATAGTTATTAATTAGAAGTTCCTAAACAAGTCATGTAATATTTCTTAAAGGCTTATATTGTGACCAATGTTTTCTAGGAAAATTCCATTTGTCAGAATCCAAACAACTACTCCGACAGCAAGGAGACCTGTGACACCCCACATCATGGAGTAAAAGGTCTCAAAAAAGTAGAGTTCAACTTGGGGCACTACAACTAGAATTCGATATATGGTCCACCATCATAATTGTAATATCTCCAACCAATCGAACCAACAACAAAGTTTAGCAGTACTTACACCAGTTAATCCACACTGGATTGCTATGTCCATCTCCATGGAACAAACATAAGCATATGGTCAACTGCAATTAAAGATATCAATGCAGTAACCATGGAAGATATCAGAGCCACCAACCCGCTTGACAAATTCACGAGCCCCAACACGCAATTGCAGAATCCCAGCCGCGAGGCTTTTGAGTTGTCTAAGGCCAGAGAACATCATTAAAATATGATCGAGTTGTAATTTTGGTCAATTTGTTCAAGAGTAGAGTTGATGGTCTGTCCAAAGTCTTCGCGTTTTAGGAAAAATTCCATACAGAGGTTCAACTAGTCAACAAGCGCTCGAGCGCCCTTGAAGTTCATTTTTGGAATTTAAAAATTACTAAATTTTTGGATTTTCCTTTTGAAAACTTGTGAAACCCTACTAGGTTTCGTGGGAGGCCGTTTGAAGATTATTGAGGCATTGAGCATACTTGTGCCTCCTTCCTTGAGAGAAAAATCCGAGAAGATTTGTGCTTCAACATTGATGAGTTTTTCTCTATTCTTCTCCAAATATCTCTGTAACCTTCATGGTGTTGAAGGCGTGCTGAAGAACAAGGTTTGTTTGTGAAGAATCCATAAGAAGATCCTCAAAGGTCTGAGGGGAATGCCGCACGGAGCGGGTCTAACAGAGAGGATTAGATTATTACATCAGGGTTGTCAGAGTTAAGCAACTGGGGTTGCCCGTGTCTGAATCACTGTTTGTAAGGTTTTCTTCTTAGTGGATTCTAGGTGGCTGCTAGCCCGGAGTGGTTTTTCCTTTGAATGGTATTTCAAAGGTTTTCCACTTCGTCACCAATCCTTGTCTCTTTGCGTGATTGAAGTTTGTTTTAATTTTCCGTTGCTTATTTGTTGATTGAGTTGATTATTATGCATATCTAGGCTGAACAATTTTAGAACATATTTTAAAATTGTTATGATTTGTTAATTAGAGGGAAAATACGTATTCACCCATTCTAAGTGTTATTAGGGTCAAAACCGGATTTTTCAATATAGACTATTGAAAATAGAAGTACTATTATTTAGTCCTACTTGCAGCTTTTCTGGAGGCAGAACGGATAAGCCAGAAGAATTAGACCAATAGCCAATGTCCTCATCCCTTTGCCAATGATATTGATGACTTCATATGCCGGATGAATGAGGTTCCCATCCGAATTAAACTTGATTGAGCCAGTTACACCACTTATATTAACCTGTAAAACGTTATCAAGCAACACTTTCCCTCCATCAAAGATTTTTAAAGCATCAAGATGTAAGGTCCCTCTGTGGAACTCAGATAAACTTGGATTATTTGAGAATGAAATGTTCTCTGTTTGACATAAAAATGCGTCATGAAGGCATGAGCAAGAAGTGAAACAGTGTCGTAGGCATAGAGACCATAAGCATTTAGTCCGAAAGGGTCCTTATCTGTCCTTGTAGCAATCAAGTTGCTCCATCTAGAAACAAAGTTCCTTTTAAGTTCTGAATCCGGAGTGTGCATACGCAATGTAAGGACTCCTTGAATACTATCCATTGCCTTAGAAGAGAGGGAGGGTTTCGTGTCAAGTACAGTAGATAGCCAGTTAGTTGCAATCCACACATACCCACTTCCCATCATTCCCAAATTCCGTGCCACATCAAGTACCTCTAGACCCCAGTCAGCGTAAAGGTGAAGGATAATGACTCGAGAATCCATCAAAGCCACGTTAACCAATGAATTGGTGATGCTCTCCCGGTTTAGTTTTGGGCTCAATGGTGCTTTGTATGAGATTTTACAACCTTTATCCGCTAGCTTGTCCCCCATGCAGCAATCCCATTTCTGCCATGATCATCATCAGGTGTAGATTGCTATCACGGCTTGCCATTCGTAGTAGCTAACAATATCTGCTACTGCAGCCATCTGGAAGAGATCACTTTGCGTTGTTCGAACAAAGTAAGGGAACTGAAGAGAATTCAGAGAGGGGTCTGTTGCTGCAAAGGATAATAAAGGGACTTGGAGCTCAGTAGGAATATGTGAAATAACATGGGCCATAACTGAGTGCTGGGGACCAATTATAGCCACTGTATCATTCTCCATAAACTGCAAAGCTGCAAATAAAAAATGAAAATTGTGTTGGATTTTTAATGCATTTTCCTTGGAACTCTGTTTTGTAACTAATGCACTATGTAAAGGATTTGATATAGCTTGAATACATTTTATCCCAAAATATTAGCAGCCAGTCAATTGCTTTGATACGTCCCTACAAGATGGACGTTCCATCAGCAACGCCAATCTTGGAGCTCAATAATTGGAACCGATAGTAAGATAATGCTTTGGTCAAGAGATCTGCAAGTTGATCCTGAGTGTTCACTTGAGACACGGAGAGAAGACCTTTGTTGACATAATCACAAACAAAGTGCAGGTCAATGGCGATATGTTTCATGCGAGAGTGCATGACAGGATTCAAGCTTAAATGAGTAGCACCAAAGTTGTCACAGAGAAGTGAAGGAGGCTTAGGAAGACAAACACCAATTTCAGCAAGGAGTGAAGTAAGCCAGGCAACTTCAGAGGCAGCAGCGGCAAGGGCGCAATACTCCGCTTCGGTGGAGGAACGAGCAACAGCCTTCTACTTGCAAGTGCGCCAGGAGATCAAGTTGGAGCCAAGGAAGACAAGGTAGGCAGTGGTAGAGGTTCTATCATCTTGATTCCCAACCCATTCGGCATCGGAGAAGCCATGAAGTACAGAAGGAAAGTCCCAGCGAAGATGAAGGCCGAAGTTGACAGTGTGTTTCAAATAGCGCAGTATTTTGCCAATGGATTGAATGGGGCAATGCATGAACTGCGCAAGCTTGTTGACAGTGAAGCTGATGTTAGGTTGGGTGAAGGAAAGATACTAGAGGGCGCCAATCACCTTGCGAAATTCAGTTCTGTCTACAGAGGGAGAGCCGTCGTTGAGGTGGAGTTTGACGCTGGTGGAGAGAGGGATGCGGACAGTTTTGGCACCCTCCATTTGTGTGTGTTGAAGAAGGTCACGCTCGTAGCCTTGAAGAAGGTCAGGCAATGGGTTAGGATTTGGGTCATCTTCTTAGATCGGAAAGGGTGTCTTCTTCCACACTAGGTGCTCCATTATTTCAGCCCATCCTCCCTCATCATAGACCAACTCTCAACTCTCAGGTTCACAACCAACAGATTAAGAGAGAAATGATCTTACCAGGACTTTCGGGTTCAACTGAGGTGGAAAGGAGGCTGCCAGCAAAGTTTATCACGTGGAGCCGGAATGATATCATAGAGCTACAAAGGTCGGTGTTGGAGTCATGCACTGTCTTCCCCTTCAGATGCCTTATTTATGATATTTTTGACATATCAGATCAGGGTGGGGCACAGGATGCAGCAGTGGCGGAACCTGGATTAAAATCCAAGGGTGTCGAACTTTAAAAGGGAAATGACAAAAAAAAAATTTCCCTTCGTAATGCAAAAATTATTAGAGTTACAATAATCGAAAATTAAGAACTAAAAGCATTAAAAATATTGAAATACATGTACCGTACTATGTACTGCGACTGAGAGGTGACAATTAGATCCTACAACTTTGCATCTTCTAAAATATTGCAAAATGGCTTCAAACTTAGCAACAATATCATTCGGACTAAAAATAATGCGAGGTCTTTTTGAACTACTATCAGTTTCAGAATTAGTAGTCACGTTATGAGTATTAGACGACTCCATGCTGCGTGTGGCTTTCTTATCACAAATTTATTCATTATCTAAAAAACAACCAAAAAAAATTAAATCATAATTATTCATAATTAAAAACATTAAATCAATAATCTACATTTAAAAAATAAAATTAACTGGATAAAAAGAAAATTGGCCTTAAAAGTGCTTAATAAGAGCTCTAGTTGGCCTGAGCTTAATGGGTATCGGGCCAGGCAACTTATGAAAAAATAAAAAAAAATAAAAAAATTTACATCTAAAATTTCATTTTGGGCGGAACAATGGGTAGCGACCGCCCTGGTTGGCTACCCTCTCGTTCCGCCACTGGGATGCAGTACAAAGAGGCACAATGGCAAGAGATATAGGAGGTATCGTTGTTTCAGATGTGTCAAATTCAGCAGAGAGAGGTGCATACTTGACAATTCCAGATCAGGAGGTTACGGTGGAGCTTGGCAAGTGTCGCTTGAATTTGAGATTGATTTAGCCAGAATGAAGAAAATTTAAGTAGGTGCTGGTGGCTCCTTTTTAGGAAAAGATATGGTGGATTATGAAGAGGACAGCTTGCTGGGCCAAGCCTTTTTGGAAGAAATTAAAGACATTGAGGAGAGGTTTAGCCAACCTCCAAGTGGGCCTAAGCTAGTTATTGCAACTAAGGTGGACCATCAGGCCCCTATGACCCTTATCATTGAAGACACTGTGGGTAAAGGCCTGAAAGATGGGCTGGGTGGGCCTTCTAAAACCACTTACAAGGCTGAAGGGCTGGGGAGCAAAGGAAAAGGGCTTTGGATGGATAATTCTTGGTTGGGCTTGAGAAGTACTAGTCTCTCAATTGGAAAGAAACGAGAAGCTCCCATTTTGCTTAATGAGAGTTCGAAAAAATAGAGGACAAAACCAGAAGTTGCCGAAGTAACTCCGACCTTCGTAGTGGACGAGAACCAAGCTCTTGCCTCGTCGGTGAGAAATTATCAGAAGAGAGACGGATTCGTGGCCTTGTCAAAGAGGTTTAAAGGCAAAGCTAAGGAGGGGCAGTGTGCAGGAGTACTGCAGAGGAGTAATGGAGCAAGTAATTCTGGTGATGAAAATTTGGACAGTATGGCTGAGGAGGCCGGCCGAACCTTGCCCCTCATCTCGCCATGACTGTATTATTCTGGAACTGTCGAGGTCTTGCCCAAGCCTCAACAGTAAACTCAATTAGGGCAATGCTTAGACAATGTAACCTGAATTGTTTATGCATAGCGGAAATGTAAGTTTCCTTTGCTACGGGTATTTTGGCTTGGTTGGGTTACCCGAATTCTTTGGAGGTTCCAGTTGGGGTGTTGAAAGGTGGAATGATTTTTGCTTGGAGACGAGGAGTCGAGTTTGACTTGGTGGTTATGAATCAGAATTTGATTAGTATCCTGCTGTTTGTGGTCTCGAGCTTTCAACCATGGGCCATTTCTTTTGTGCATTGTCCATGTGAATGGAGAGAGAAGGAAGTCTTTTGGGAAGAGCTGGATGGTATTTGTAGGCTGTTTGTAGGGCCTTGGTTGGTGATGGGCGACTTCAATGCTTTGTCTGGTCAACATGAGAAAATTTGAGGCAGGCCGTTCGCTTCATCCTCTAGAGACGGATTCTATCAATTAAAATTATCCCATGGGCTGGTGGATTTGGGGAGTTCGGGTCCATTGTTTACTTGGTGTAATGGGCGCAGTGGTAGATATCGTATACGGGAGAGATTGGATATAGGGCTAGCGAATAGGGATTGGATGTCACTTTTTCCTTGAGCGGTGATGCGTAATCTGCCTCGACATTCTTTTGATCATTCTCTAATTTTTCTAACTTTTGATCCATGGTAGCGAGGCCAAAACCTTTCCGGTTTGAGAGCTGTTAGACTGGGGATGATTCAAGTATTGGTGTTGTGAGGGAGGCGTGGAATATTTCAGTTAAAGGATCTCCTCCGTTTTGTTTGGTTCAAAGAGTGAAGTCGACTAAGTGGGCTTTAAAGAAATGGAACAGAGATAGTTTTGGGTCTGTTCAATCTAAGATTCTGTTGTTATACAGTAGGTTGGAATATTTGCAAGGGCTGGATTTTTCTGAGCATAATTGGGAGGCTGAAGAAGTGTGCAAGCCGAGCTGTCTGAGGTGTTAAAGAGGGAGGAATGCATCTGGAAATAGAAATCCAGAGAGAGTTGGCTACCACCACGGACCTTAACACAAAATTTTTCTACTTATCCACCATTATTAGGAGACGACGCAACACCATCGAATCTATTAAAGATGGTCAAGGAGGTTGGTTGTGTGATCGGGAGTCCATTGGAGCTCATGTGGTGAGCTATTTCAGGGGGTTATTTTCCTCTGAGTTTGTTGGGGTGGACGCAGATTTGGCTGATCTTATTCAGTTGGCTATCTTTGGGGATGATAATATTCGGTTGTGTGGGTTACCATCGGTGGAGGAGATTAAAGATGCGATTGATCAAATTGGTACTCTTAAGGAACCAGGCCCGGATGGCATAACGGCTATTTTTTATCAACACTATTGGGAGACGGTGCATGAGGAGCTTCAAGCTATGGTTTTGAATTTTTCCCGCTCTGGATTTATGCTGAAACAACTAAGTCATAGCTTTATTGTGCTGTTGCCTAAAGTGAAAAATCCCTCTTGTATTGAGTAATATAGACCAAGTAGTCTTTGCAATGTGGGCATAAGGTCATCTCCAAAGTGTTGGATACTCGACTTAAAGGGGTTCTTGGGAAGTTGATTTTGCCTTTCCAGGGGGCCCTTGTCCTGAGGCGTGTGATTCAAGAAAATATTATACTGGTTCAAGAAATCCTTCATTCGATGAAAGCAAAGCGTGGTAGAAAAGGTCTTGCGGCTTTGAAGTTGGACATGGCTAAGGTGTACGATAAGATGGAATGGGGGTTTATTCTCCAAGTGCTCCGGTGTTTCAGGTTTAGGAAGAGGTGGATTGGGTGGGTACAACAGAGTATCTCTACTGTTAGCTTTTCGATGCTATTGAATGGGTCATGTTAGGTTTTAGTTGTTTTGGCATCATTCCGTGTCAAAATATGTCTTGATCGAGTTGTATTTTTGGTATACACATTTGTTCAAGAGTTAGAGTCAATGGTCTGTCCAAAGTCTTCGTTCACCAGCGTTCAACAAACGCTCGAGCGAATTTTCATACAGAGACATCACGGAAACATACAGCACGTTCGACTAACGGCGCTCGAGCGCATACAGAGACATCACGTTCGACGCTCGACCTCGAGACATACAGAGACATCACGTTCGACGAGCGCTCGACGCTCGAGCGACTTCCGGCGAATTTCAAAAATTGCTAGATTTTTGGGATTTCCTTGTGGATGATTTTTGAAACCCTACTAGGGTTCGTGAGAGGCCGACTAGAACGTGATATATAGGCTTCCTTTGAGAGTTTTTGTGCCCCTTTCCTTGAGAGAAAAACCCTAGAAAATTAGTGCTTCAAGATATTGAATTTCTCTCTATCTTCCTTATACTACTTTGTCCCTTCATAGTGTTGAAGGTGTTGAAGAACAAGGGTGTTCGTGAAGATCCTTAAGAAGAACCTCAAGGGTTGAGGTGATTGCTGCTTGGAGCATCTGAGCAGGGGTGCTTGGATTATTACATCAGGGTTGTCAGAGTCAAGCAACTGGGGTTGCCCGTGTCTGAATCACTGTTGTAAGGATTTCTTCTTAGTGGATTTTGGTGGCTGCTAGCCCGGAGTGGTTTTTCCTTTGAATGGTTTTTCAAAGGTTTTCCACTTCGTCATCAAATCTCTTGTCTCTTTATGTTTGTTAATTTCTTTACAAGTTTATTTATTGATTTGATGATTGTGTTGGTTGATTGATATATCTAGACTGATCAATTTTAGAACTTGTTTTAAAATTGATATTGATTATTAATTTTTAGATTTCACCTATTCACCCCCTCTAGGTGAAGTTAGGGTCTAAACTAGGTTTTTCAATTGGTATCAGAGCTTAAACTCGGTCCTTGACCCTTAGTCTAGATGGACAAAAGTCAGTCATTGTCCGTGCCTCCATATTTTGATGGAAGCAATTATGCTACTGGAAAGTTCGCATGAAGCCTTTCTGAAATCTCTTGATGAACGTGTCTGGAGATCTTGTGTTAAAGGGTGGTCTGCACCCATATCTGAGGTTGAAGGTGTTAAAACACCTAAAGATATTAGTACCTGGACTATCAATGAAATCAGTGAATGTAATTGGAATAGCAAAGGTTTACATTCTATTTTTATGGCTGTGTCTGCTGATGAATTTAAACGTATATCTATGTGTGAAACATCTAAGGCAGCCTGGGATATTCTGGAAACTACTCATGAGGGAACCAAAACGGTAAAGAATTCAAAACTTCAAATGTTGACCACAAAGTTTGAAGAGATTCGAATGAAAGAAGATGAAACCTTTGATGAATTCTATGCTAAGCTGAATGACATAGTTAATTCAAGCTATAATCTGGGTGAAAAGATTCCAGAACATCGAGTAGTCAGGAAAGTTATGAGATCTCTACCTGAAAGATTCAGATCCAAAGTCACTGCAATTGAGGAAAGTAAGGATCTTGACACTGTAAAGATTGAAGAATTGGTAGGTTCTTTGCAGACTTATGAAGTATCATTGCCTCAACCTAAGAAGAACAAGTCCATTGCTTTGAGATCAATCAAAGAAGAGATCTCTGCTGATTCAGATGAAGAAGTTCTTGATGATGCACAATTCGCTATGTTTGTCAAACAATTCAAGAAATTCTTGAAACCAAGAAGTGGTCAGCGATCATTCAACAGAAATTCTGAAAAGAATCAGGGTAGTTCAAGTGGATTCAGAAAGGACAAAAAGGACAAACACATGTCTAATGACTCCAAGAGTAAAAAACTGAAGTGCTTTGAATGTCAAGGTTTTGGTCATGTCAGATCAGAATGTCCAACATACCTCAAGTCAAAAGGAAAAGCTATGAATGCTTCATTGAGTGATGATGAGTCAAAAAGCAGTAGTGATGATGAGAATTCTTCCGAAGATGAACAAGTAAATTTCATGGCTTTTGCTAGGATTGATGATGATTTTGAGGATTCAGACGTTGATGGCAATATTGAAGAAAGTCTTCAAGAAGCTTATAATAAATTGTTTGAGGAAAGTCTGAAGCTTCAAAAGACAAACAAATCTTTTCTCAAGAAAATGCACGAAGTGCAAAGTGAAAAAGGTGAACTTATGAGTAAGTTTGAAGAAGTCAGTGCAAGAAATGTGGAACTTGAGGCTGAAGTAAAAATACTGAAGTGTGCTCTCGACAAGTCCAATACACAACTTCAACAGTTTTCCAGTGGAACAAAGAAGCTTGATCACATGTTAAGTCTTGGACTTCCATCTGGAAATAGGAAAGGTCTTGGCTACACTGAGTCTCAGGTGCTTCAACTTCAAAGACGACATTTGTTCTATACTTGGAAAAATTCCAGAAGTGAATAGACCAGCTCCACAGGTAAGCAAAGGTAAACAAATTGTTTCTAAATTTGTTGATTCTAGGTCACAAAAGAAAAATGCTAGGAATCACACACCACAAAAATTTGTTCCTACATGTCATTTTTGTGGAAAGTTGGTCACATTAGACCAAGATGTTTTAAATTGCACAGACAAGAGAAATCTTTGAATCAATCTTCGTCTAATGACAGTCATGAGAATTTAGCTTATCAAGTTAAAATTTTAACTGAGCAAACAATGTTATTAAACAAAAAATTTCAGCAATTTTCAAAACAACCACATGTTCAAGAAAAAAAGAAAGATGAGGTAAATTGTTTTAATTCGTTGTAGCTTTTAAATCTCGATGTCTTTCGTTGTGGTATTTGGATAGTGCTTGTTCCAGGCATATGTGTGGTGACAAATCCTTGTTCACAACACTTAAAGATCACAAAGCTGGATCTGTGACATTTGGTGATGGTGGTAAAGCACCAATACTTGGAAAAGGTACAGTTGAAGTTGAAGGTATGCCTCCTTTCAAAAATGTTTTGTTTGTTGCTGGATTGAAGGCAAATTTGCTGAGTATTAGTCAAATTTGTGATTCTGGATTTGAAGTCCGCTTTGGTAAGAATTCTTGCTCTGTATTTGATTCTGATGGTGAATGTGTTGTGCAAGGTACTCGCACGTCTGATAACTGCTATGGTATTAGTCCACATACTGAATTGAAATGTAGTAGTGCCAAAATTGATGAATCTGAGTTATGGCATCAAAGACTCGGACATGTGAATTACAGAGATTTGTCTAAAATCTCTAGGAAAGAACTAGTTATAGGCTTGCCCAAACTAGATAATGTTAAAGATCGAGTGTGTGGACCGTGTCAACTTGGTAAACAAATAAAATCAGTTCATAAAAGAACTAGTGATGTTCTGACTAAGAGACCTCTGGAATTATTACATATGGATCTCATGGGACCATCTAGAACTGAAAGTCTAGGTGGTAAGAAGTACATCATGGTGGTGGTGGATGACTTCTCAAGATTCACTTGGGTGGATCTTCTAAGAGAGAAGTCTGATGCTTTTGAACGAGCTGAAACTTATTTAAAAGACTAATGAATGAAAAGGGTTATTCCATTATCAGAATCAGGAGTGATCATGGTAAGGAATTTGAAAATTCTAAGAATTTCAAATGCAGCATCATCAAAGAGTTTTCTGTCCCGAACACAACCAAAGAACGTTCCTTCGGCTCTCTCCACCAAGAAGGGCCTAAATCTAGATCACACAATTCATTATCAGATCAACTATTTGACCAGAAGGAAACCTAAAATTCCGTTTAAGAATTACTTTATTTATTTGCCTTGTAAGAGCACACTTAGAGTTTCCCAGAGGGCAACCCCGTTTCGTGTGTATAATACTCGTACTTTTACTGTTATGGAGTCCATTAATGTTGTGGTGGATGATGCTTCAGTTGAGTCTAAAGATAACAAATGAAGAACATACATCTGTTGAAAATGCATGTGATCTACAGGAGACACTGATGTAGTCTCTGATTCTGAAGTTCATACTAGCAAGGAACCATCTTCTAGGGTTAAGTTAAATCACCCTAAAGAAAACATAATTGGTGATCTCAATGAGGGAATGAGATTGAGAAGAAAAGTGTTAAGTAATTTGACTTACACTAGCTATGTTTCTCAAATTGAACCTAAGAAAGTTGAAGAAGCTCTTCAAGATGATTTTTGGATTAATGCTATGCATGAGGAATTAAATCAATTTGTTCGAAATGATGTGTGGTATTTAGTTCCTAGACCTGCAGATACAAATGTTATCGGTACCAAGTGGATCTTCAAAAACAAGACAGATGAGAATGGTACCATCACCCGCAACAAGGCAAGGTTAGTTGCTCAAGGATATACACAAGTGGAAGGTATTGATTTCGATGAAACTTTGCTCCAGTTGCTCGATTAGAGTCAATACGTATTTTACTTGCTATCTCTTGCTTCATGAATTTTAAGTTATATCAGATGGATGTCAAGAGTGCCTTCTTGAATGGTGTTCTTCAAGAAGAGGCATATGTTGAACAACCCAAGGGGTTTGTCGATCCAAAATTTCCGATCATGTGTATCGCTTGAAGAAAGCTCTTTATGGCCTTAAACAAGCACCTCGAGCTTGGTATGATCGGTTGACGACTTATCTTCTAGATCATGGTTTCTCGAGAGGAGGAGTTGACCGAACACTATTTGTCAAGAACATTGACACAGATATCACTGTAGCTCAAATCTATGTTGATGACATAGTCTTCGGTGCCACTGTTGATAATCTTGCCCATAAATTTGCTGAAGCTATGCAAAGTGAATTTGAAATGAGTATGGTCGGTGAACTAAATTACTTTCTTGGTTTGCAGGTTAAACAACTTAGTGATGGGTTATTTATAACCCAATCAAAGTATGCCAAGAATCTCGTCAAGCGTTTTGGATTGGATAGCAAGAAACATACCCGGACTCCCATGAGCACAAGTGTGAAGATAGCATCAGATTCTTCTGAGAAAAGCGTTGATCAAACTCTCTATCGAAGCATGATAGGTAGTCTTCTCTATTTAACTGCTAGTCGTCCTGATATTTCTTTTAGTGTGGGGTTTGTGCTAGATTTCAGGCTAATCCTAAAGAATCCCACTTGAGTGCTGTCAAACGTATCATTCGATATGTTAATGGTACTGTAGATTATGGAATCTGGTATTCCAGGGACACTAATATAGACTTAGCTGGTTATTCTGATGCTGACTGGGCTGGTAACGCTGATGATAGAAAAAGCACCTCTGGTGGATGTTTTTACATAGGAACCTGTCTAGTCGCTTGGATGAGTAAGAAACAAAACTCAATTTCTTTATCTACTGCCGAAGCTGAATATATTGCCGCAGGTAGTTGTTGTACTCAATTGATTTGGATGAAACAGATGCTTAAGGACTATGGTATAGAACAAGATTGCATGACAGTGTTCTGTGACAACACTAGTGCGATAAACATATCTAAGAATCCTGTTCAGCACTCTCGAACCAAGCATATCGACATTCGTCATCACTTCATTCGTGATCTTGTGGAATCTCGGACTATTTCCTTAGAACACATTTCTACCGAAAATCAATTGGCAGATATCTTCACCAAACCATTGGATGGACTCAGGTTTGAGTTTCTCAGGAAAGCCATTGGTGTTTGTGCTGTCCCTTGATTTGCATCATTTTGCATCATATTTTTTTTTTTTTTTTGCTTCTTGTTATTTTTTATTTTTTTTTTTTTTTTTTTTTTTGTTGTTTTCTTCTTCTTTTTTTTTATTTTTATTTAAAAAAAAAAAGGAGTTTGTGTCGCTCGTTGGTTGGTTTAACTGATTGGTACTATCTTTTGTACTTATTGGACATATAGTCATTTTTCGTGCATGAAACTTTCAATACTCCTTCATCTTGTGTCTGATAAATAATGTTCTTGTCAGTTGTGCTTCTCGTCTCTGGTTGGTCCTAACTGGTATGATTTTTAAAATATTTACTTGACTATATCTATCACAATGCACACTGAACTTATTGGATGATGCTTGACCGCATGTGTGAGATTGTGTGTTGGCAATCACAAGTGAAGGGAACCATGCATATCTGGTTGAATTGACCTCTGACTAGTTGAACCTCCAAAGAAAAAGTCAAACGAAACAAAAAGAAAAGAAAAGCAGAAAAGCAAAAGACCGCAAGTCAAGAAAAGAACAAAGAAAGTTTGAACTCTTATGCATTGATGTTTCATACTCAGGGGGAGTAAAAATTATTGCAACAAAGTTGCATCTTTAGGTCCTAGTGGCATTGGGTTTGACTTTCGCCTGATGTGTCATGGTTCTCCTTTACCAGTGGTTTCTTTTTGGTATGCCGTGACCACCTCACAAAACTAAGGTCTTAAGCTTCTCTTATTTTGTTGCGGTCTTTCACACACGTGTCGTTTGTATTTTCTAAATCATTGAAGTTTACACTGCTCAGAGACTTGTAGCACCTGCTTGTCTATATTATTTTCATGATCATAAGATGGTTTAGTATTTATTGTTTCATGTTTTCTGAAATTACTAAGTCTTTTACAGTATTCTGGTGTGTGCTTTTCTATTTTTCCTTCCTCCGTTTGACTTTCGTTCGATGGTCGCTCGAGCGTTCATGGTTTTATTCCAGAGACTTTTCGTCCGACATTCGCTCGATAGACGCTCGAGCGCTCTTATCGATACCCTTACAGAGACTTTACGTTTGAGTCTCGTTTGACACGCGCTCGAGCGCACATGTCTATTTTTTAAAAAAATCCAAAAGGCGGTTTCTTTCTTTTTTTCCTTCTGTTTTCTCTTTTCTTTCTCTCTCTCTTTTTCTTCCCGCGACTCCTCCCTTCTCTCATTCTCGTGTGTTTCTTCCCTCTTTCCTCAAATTTCGTGGGTTTGCTCTCTTTCTCCATCAAAACTCGTTCTCTTCCATATTCAAGGTAATTTTCTCTTCGTTTTCTTATTTCTCTGGTTGTACGTTTTGGGGTTTTTTTGGTCTGCGTTTTGTGATTTTTTGAATCGTGGTTGCATTTTGTTGGTTTTTGTTCCATTGTTCTTGTATTATTTTTTATCTTGCTTGTATTTAGGCTCTCATTCGCATGTGGTGTTCTTGCCGTTCACGTATTTCTGCCTACTACCTGTTTGATAATATGCTCCTGTGTGTTTTCTTTTTTTTTGTTGTTTTTCATGTGTTTTTAGTTTGGTTGTTTGTTTGTTTTCTTCAAAAGATAGTTGTGGTATCTCTTGCATAATGAGGATTGTTTGCCACATGTTGATTTGAGTACAATTTATATTTTTTGTTTCTAATTTTCTCCTTTTGAAGTTGTTTCTCTTTTTGTTGATTTCTCTCTTGCTTCCTTCTTTCTTTCTTTTTTCTATTTCTGTCATTGTGGTGTTTTTGGGTTGTTATCTTTTCTTTTTATTTTTTTCTTTATTCTTCCTAAGTGTTTTTCCTTCTGTCTTGTTGAATTATTTTGTACTCTTGCATTGTCTCTCTTCATTTGCATTCACACTATCTCTTCAAGGGCAGTATTTTACACTTTTGGTCTTCTTGATGTTACTCGATTTGACCGTGTCTTGTGTTTTTATTTCTCAGATGGTGAAGCGTAAGCAACCCGCTGGTAGTTCCTCAAACCTACTAAAGTGCCTCGTAAGTCTAAACCCCGCCTTTTGATGCTTCTCGTTTTGTGGATGCTCGTGCTTCCGAGCTTTTCATTCCACTTTTCACAATCGCAAAGTTATTGTTGAACGTGAGGTTCTCCTTGCTGAGCTTCCTGTTGCGACTGTGTCTTCTTATTTTTCGTCTCGTCATTGGGATCCTTTTCTTCAGGATCTCACTCATCTTGTTCCTCCTGAACTTCTTGTTCGGGAATTTTATTCGAACTTCTTTGACGTTGATGAGGCTTCTCTTAGCTTCTCTGTCTTTATCCGTGGTCAACGTCTTCGGGTTTCTCCCGATGTTATTGCTTCTCTTTTTGGTGTCGTCAGGGTACCTGAACCGTTTACCCTTATGTTGAGTCTAGTCGTGAGCCTCCTTCTTTTGAAGCCATGTCTCTCCTTCTCTTTGGTCGCCCTTATCCATATGCGGTGGTACTCTCTACACCTCTGATTTCTCTGCTGAGAATCATGTTGTCAGTCGTATTGCTCTGACAAATCTTTATCCTGTTGCTCACCTTTCGTCTATTTCGCTTACTCGAGTTCGTTTTTTATATGCTTTACTAATAGGTGATACCATTGATATATGTTCTGTGATCTGCTCGCATATGATAGAAGTATTTCAGTCCACTTCTAGTAAAGTGGGTCTTTCATATGCTTGTTTGATTCAGCGCTTATATCGTGCCCATAGTATTGCTTTTCCTCCTGACGGTCCTTTTCCTGAAACTCTTTCGCTATTGGTGCCACTACTCTTTCATTGAGTCGTGCTCATCTTAAACGCCGTCAGGCGTCTGCTTCCGCTTCTGTTCCTCCCATGATCCTTCGTCTTCTGTCCTCCTTCTATTCCGTCCTCTTCAGCCGGTCCTTCTCATTCTCCTCTTCCGACTCCCTTGGATCCTTCCATTGCCGCTTCTTTTCTCTTGATCATGGATCAGCTTGCCATTCCCTTACACTCATTCTCTCAACCTTATTAAGATTGTCATGCGTCATCAGCGTCAGCTCAAGCGTCACACTCTTACCCTTGCGCGTCATGCTAGGGCGACTGAGCGTAATACCCGGCGTCTCTCGCCTGCATCGCTTAATTCGCCCTCTCGTTGGTGCGGATGCTCTGTCGGACATTTCCTCTTCTTCCGAGTCTTCTGCTTCTACTGGCGCATCTGCCCCTTCGTTTGAGGTGCCCCTGCTGACTCTCCTCCGGTTGCTGATCCTCTCCTCGACTCCGGTTGCTGATCCTCCTGCATCCTCTGCTCCTCTGTCACCGACTGGAACTGTAGTGCTTTCCAGCCACTCTTCTCCTGCCACAGTGGTGCTTTCCAGTCCCTCTTCTTCTGCTGCGGTGACTCTGTTGCTTTTGATGCTTCTTCTCCGCCTTTGGATGACTGACCCTTTGTCCATTCCTGACAAAAAGGGGGAGTAGTTTTAGTTTTTGGTATTCTTTTGTTGAGGAAGTTGATATTAGTTGAGGGGGAGTTTACATTTTGTATAGGCTGATTGGAGATTCATTTCATATCTTGTACAGCCTTCTCAGATACTTGATACTTGTTGCACTTTATTTTCCATATTATGCTGATGTTGTCACACTTTTTGATAAATGGAAAATCTCTCATTCAGTTTATATATTCTCTGTGCCTTCTCACTTGGTTTATGGTTTATTGAGATTGTGATTTCAGGTATTCGGTTTATAACTCTTGAACATGTGTCTAGGTCATAGGTGGGTTCAAATTGTAAACAGATCTTTGTCTTGGTGATTGACAAATTTCTATTTTTATTTTCGGTTATATGTTGGTTTTGTCACGGAATTGCCAAAGGGGGAGTTTGTTAGGTTTTGTTGTTTTGGCATCATTCCGTGTCAAAATATGTCTTGATCGAGTTGTATTTTGGTACACACATTTGTTCAAGAGTTAGAGTCAATGGTCTGTCCAAATGCGTTCACCACGTTCAACAAACGCTCGAGCGTCCTTGAGTTTCATACAGAGACATCACGTGAGCTTCCTTAAGAGAGACATCACGTTCAGGCGCTCGAGCGTCCCAGAGACATCACGTTTTTCGAACAGAGACATCACGTTCGACGAGCGCTCGACCTACGCTCGAGCGACTTCCGGCGAATTTCAAAAATTGCTAGATTTTTGGGATTTCCTTGTGGATGATTTTTGAAACCCTACTAGGGTTCGTGAGAGGCCGACTAGAACGTGATATATAGGCTTCCTTTGAGAGTTTTTGCTGCCCCTTTCCTTGAGAGAAAAACCCTAGAAGATTAGTGCTTCAAGATATTGAATTTCTCTCTATTCTTCCTTATATACTTTGTCCCTTCATAGTGTTGAAGGTGAGTTGAAGAACAAGGGTGTTCGTGAAGATCCTTAAGAAGAACCTCAAGGGTTGAGGTGATTGCTGCTTGGAGCAGATCTGAGCAGGGGTGCTTGGATTATTACATCAGGGTTGTCAGAGTCAAGCAACTGGGGTTGCCCGTGTCTGAATCACTGTTGTAAGGATTTCTTCTTAGTGGATTTCAGGTGGCTGCTAGCCCGGAGTGGTTTTTCCTTTGAATGGTTTTTCAAAGGTTTTCCACTTCGTCATCAAATCTCTTGTCTCTTTATGTTTGATTAATTTCTTTACAAGTTTATTTATTGTTTTGATGATTGTGTTGGTTGATTGATATATCTAGACTGATCAATTTTAGAACTTGTTTTAAAATTGATATTGATTAGTTAATTTACAGATTTCACCTATTCACCCCCTCTAGGTGAAGGTAGGGTCTAAACTAGGTTTTTCAGGTCACCTCACAGATTTTTTTCGCCCTCGCAAGGACTCCGCCAAGGAGATCCTCTTTCTCCCTTCCTATTTATTTTAGGATCGGAGGTTCTTTCTAGATTGCTTATTTCAGCTTAAGAGAGAGGTGCCCTCCATGGTATTAAGGTGAACCGGTCAGCCCCTCCTATCTCCCATTTGTTATTTGTGGGCGATATTATGATTTTTTCTCAAGCGAATAGGCAGTGGTGGGCGACATTTTGGCTAAGTACTCGAGTTGGTCAGGACAGAAGGTTAATTATGGAAAATCTGCATTATTCTGCAGCGACAATACGCATCAGGAGCTGGCTGCTGCACTTTGCGATTTTTTGCAAATCAAAGCTATGTCTATTCATAGCAAATATTTGGGGCTCCCTCTTTTTATGGGGTGTTCTAGGAAGAAAGCATTTGAGGATGTCAAAGAAAAAGTGATGAGTAAGGTGGCGGGTTGGAAGGTTAGTACGCTTTCTCAAGTGGGGAGGGCCACTCTTATCAAATTTGTGGCGATTGCGATGCCTATTTACTGTATGTCAACATTCTTGCTTCCCAACGGTTGGTGTGCTGAAATTGACCGGACTCTGATGGACTTTTGGTGGGGGTTTCCTACTCAAAAGGCTAGAAACTGTACTCCTCGAGCTTGGGATGATATTTGTTTGCCAAAGGAGTTGGGTGGTTTGGGGGTTAGAAAAATGTTTGAGGTCAACAAGGCGTTAATTGCAAAGTTGGGATGGAAGCTGATTTTTGAAACTGATAGTTTGTCGGTTCGCACAATAAGATTGAAATATAAGGTGCGGGACCCAATGGTTGCTTCGGTGGTGGGGGGGGGGGGAATTGTTCCTGGATTTGCAAGGGTATTCAAAAAATATTACCACAGGTTTTGAGAGGTTTATGTGTGGTGCCTTGTAGGGGTGAGTCTGTTGATATACGAACAGCTGCCTGGTTACCTTCGATGCAAGGTTCTGTCCCCAGTTGGCATGACGGAAGTCTTGGGTTTGAGGAAATTAGGATGATGGCAGATTTGGTTTCGGATTTTTCTGGGCAGTAGGATGTGGGGCTGCTACGTGATATGTTTGATGAGGTTTTGGTTGAGGCTATTTTGCGTCTCCCTGTACCGAATTCTTCTCTTGAGGATAAATGGGTTTGGACCAAAGAACCAACTAGTATTTTTACTGTGAGATCGTTCCTTAGGGATGAGCAAGAGAGGTGTGTGCCTGCCATGTTGTTGTTGGACAAAAAATCCTGGAACTTGCTTTGAAAACTACAATTACAAGATTGGTTAAAAACGTTACTTTGGAAGGTGGCAGCGGGGGCTACAAAATGAGTTGCTGAATCTTGAGAAACATAGTGTGCAAGCATTCATTCTTAATGCTGCGTTGGTGATGGATGGCTTATGGCTGGCTCGCAATTTACTGGTACACCAACAGAAACCAATCATATTTGAGGACATTATTGCTAGGATCTGGAGGCGGTATGTGGAACACTCACATGCTTGGATGGAGGCTGAGTGTTTTGCGAGTAAGAAATGGGTTCCACCTCCTTGTGGTTGGTTGAAAGTTAATATGGATGTTGCTATCCGTCAAAATGGGTCATACATAGCAATCTTCGTTAGAGATTCTTACAGTTCCCTCTGTCTGGTGTACATAGAACGATTAGTTGCTATGGATCCAATAGTTAGGGAGGCTTTTGCTTGGGCGGAGGCGGTTTCTTTGGCTCGATGGCTTAAATGGGATAAGGTGCTTTTTGAATGTGACTCTCTCTTAGTGTGCAAAGATGTGCTTTTTGGGGAGCCACCTCAGCTTTGGGCTGCTTCGGGGATGGTAGAGCATATTTGGTTTTGCTTATTGGAGTGTCATGACTGGAGGATTGCTTGGGTTTCTCGGAAGTGCAACTTGCAAGCGCACTTATTGGCTGGTTGGGCAGCTCGTTTTGGGATTGTTGGTTTTGTTCCCTTTTCCATTATTCCCGAGCATATTCGGGGCTGTGATATGCATCCTTGACTTTGTCTCGCCTGTTGTTTATATGGGTGTCGGTTTAGCCAAAATAAAAGGATGCAATTTCAACTACTCTCACAGCAGCCAAAGCCTCACCCACCAATGGGTTTATGCCTGAATATGCTCTATGTACATAGTACAGAGAGAGCTAGAAGAGTCTCTACAAGAGACGATTGTCAAAAATATGATTTCAATAATTCCAACTCGCTCGTTACATTCTGGTTTGTAAACTTATAAAGAAGAAAATACAAATCGTTTTCTACACTATACAAATCTTTGTTTCTATAAATGTGTACAACTATAACGGAAAGAATATCTTTCCTATAATCCCTAATCTCCTATAATTTCTCCATGACAACTCACGCCAACACTCCCACTCAAGTTGATGCATAGATATCTTTGATGTTCAACTTGTCTAGTGAGTTGAAAAAATCTTTGCTGCACACGGCTTTGGTAAGTATATCTGCTAATTGATCCTCTGACTTGACGAATGGAAACTGAATGATCTTGGCTTCAAGATTGTGTTTGATAAAGTGCCGATCCACCTCCATATGTTTGGTGCGATCGTGTTGTATGAGATTATGGGAGATATCAATCGCTGCTTTATTATCGCAGAAAAGATTCATTGCTGATTTTGGAGCAAATCCAATCTTGGTTAACAATCGTTTTAGCCATATCAGCTCACATGGTCCCTTGGGTATTCCCCGAAATTCAGCTTCAGCACTTGAAAGGGCTACAACTTTTTATTTTTTACTCCGCCATATCACAAGATTTCTACCAACAAAGGTGAAACATCCTGAGGTTGATTTCGATATTCCCTGCCCAATCAGCATCCGTATAGCCATGTACATCTACATGATTATTTCTGGAAAATACAAGACCTTTCCCTGGATAGGATTTCAAATATCTGAGGATACACATCACAGCATCCATGTGCTCCTTACTTGGACAATGCATGAACTGGCTTACTACGCTAACCGCATATGCAATATCAGGCCAAGTATGAGAGAGATAAATAAGTTTGCCAACTAGGCGTTGGTATCTCTCTTTGTCAGCTGGCTTCTGATTTTCATATATCCCTAGTTTATGATTTTGAATGATTGGGGTATCCACAGGCTTACACTCTAATAAACCCACTTCTGCTAATAAATCCAAAATATATTTTCGTTGAGACAAAATTATACTTTGATTTGACTTCGCAACTTCTATGCTTAAAAAATATTTTAGTTCGCCCAGATTTTTCATTTCAAACTCCGCCGCCAGCTGCTCTTGGAGTCTTGATATCTCATCAAGATCATCTCCTGTAATGATCATATCATCCACATAGACAATTAAGACTGTCACCTTGCCATTTTGTCTCTTTAGGAATAAAGTATGATCTAAGTTGCTCTGATGAAATCCATATTTTCTCATTGCCAGACTAAATCTTCCAAACCATGCTCTTGGCGATTGCTTCAATCCATACAAGGCGTGTTGTAACTTACAAACCACCTTAGATCCATCAGTCACAGAATATCCCAGAGGAATATCCATGTACACTTCCTCTTCAAGATCGCCATAGAGGAAGGCATTTTTCACATCAAATTGGTGTAGTGGCCAATCCAAATTTGCTGCAAGGGACAATAATACTCGAACAGTATTTAATTTTGCCACTGGTGAAAAGGTTTCATGATAATCGACACCATATGTATGAGTGTAGCCTTTGGCCACGAGTCTCGCCTTGTACCACGAGTCTCACCTTGTACCATTCGATTGAACCATCTGCCTTATGTTTGATAGAGAAAACCCACTTACATCCCACGGTTTTTTTTCTATTCGGTAATGGCATTAAATTCCATGTTTTATTCAGCAGCAATGCATTCATTTCTTCTTGAATTGCTTGAGTCCAATTCTAGTCTCCTAAAGCATCTTCAATTCTTGTGGGGATATGCCAAGTGGACAGCTCACATACGAAAGTCTTGATTGGCTCTCTCAAAGATTTTGTAGCCACATAATTTGCAATTGCATACCGTGACTCTCTGTCCTCAAAATTTGGAGAGTAACGGCTAGGTGGTTTTTCCCGATTTTGCCTATGAGGTAACACGTATCTAGTAGGAGAAGATTCCATAATATTTGAGTTTAATTGATTTACCTCGAGCTCATTCTCAAGAGAATATGCCGCAGGTACTAGAGTTGGAGCTTCAATTGCATGCGTGAGATCTGCATCTTTTTCCACATGTACCACCAAATCAGCATTGGCAGAATCGGTAGTATTTTTCGTGGCCGGGACCAAATCTTTCTGGCCTGGCTGCCTTGGTGAATCAGTAGTATTTTTTGTTGCTGGGACCGAATCTTCCTGGCTTGGCTGCCCTGGAGAATCGGTAGTATTTTTTGTGGCAGAGACCGAATCTTCCAGGCCTGGCGAATCTTTGTGCCTTAGCAAATCTTCATGCCCTGGTGAGTACGGCTGCCCTGGCGAGTACGGCTGCCCTGGCAAATATTCCTGCCCTGGAGAATATGACTGCCTTGGCGCCTGCCCTGGCAAATCTTCCTGCCTTGGCTGCCCTAGCGAGTATGGCTGCCCTAGAAAATCTTCCTGTCCTGGCGAATCTTTCTGCCCTGGCAAATCTTCCTGCCCTGGCCAGTTCGTGATAAGTAGTCATCTCCGCCTGAAGTGCGGAATTGGGAGAAAAAAACATTTCTAACTCCATAAATGTGACATCCAGAGTAACATAGATCCACTTAGATTTAGGATCAAAGCAACGGTATCCTTTCTGATGACCGGCATATCCTAAAAACAAGCATTTGAGGGCACACGCATCAAGTTTCGTGTGTTGGTGTTTGTGGAGATGGACATAAGCTGCACATTCAAACACACGAGGAGGCAACATGAACATAGAGGGCAACGGGACATGAGAGGAGAAAGCTTGTAACGGAGTAAGAAATCCCAAAACTTTCGACGGCATACGATTTAAAAGATGAATAGCTGTAGTAACCGCATCAGCCTAAAAACGATTTGGGACATGGGCACCAAGGAGAAGGGCTCGAGAAGTTTCAAATAGATGTCTATTTTTCTGTTTCACAATGCCGTTTTGCTGAGGAGTATGTGGAAAAGACGTTTCATGAAGGATACCATGAAGTCAGCTATAATCACGAAATTGGTGATTAATAAATTCCACACCATTGTCAGATCTCAAAATTTGAATTTTAGATGAAAGCTGATTGTGCACCATAACATGGAAAGATCAAAATACTTCCAAAACCTCATCCTTATGCTTCAACAAATATAGCCATGTCATGCGAGTACAATCATCAATAAAGAGCACAAACCACCGAAAACCCAATGGAGTAGTTATTAGGGAAGGACCCCAAACATCCGAGTGAATCAAAGCAAAAGGGATATCCCGTTTGCTAGAACTCAAAGGGTAGGCAACGTGATAACTCTTCGCCAAAATACAAGTTTCACACTGGAAATCAAAACTCTGTACGGAAGAAAATAATGATGGAAACAGATGTTTCATATAAGTAAATGATGGATGTCCTAGACGGCGATGCCAAAGCCAAATTTCTCGCTCTTTGACATTCACAGTAGGCTCCATATTGTGTGCTTGACCCAAACTGAGACTATCCATGTAATAGAGCCCCCCTTTCTTAGTACACGCCCAATGATCTCCTTGGTGAGAAGATCCTGTAAAAGGCAATGAGTAGGATACATTAATACCACACAATTAAGATCCGTGTCACTTGACTTACAGATAGGAGTCTATGAGACAAGGATGACACAAGTAGGGTATTGTGAAGTTGCAATATGGGAGACAACGACACTGTGCCCGGCCCAACCACAGGGGAGATGGCACCATTGGCATTTACAATATTGGTGCGTCGTGGTAGGGAAGTTTTGGTGAAGTCCAAGGCCGCAAAGGTCATATGATCGGTGGCGCCGGAGTCAAGCAACCACATACTACGATCAACATCATGTGAAGAACTATAATAGCCACAACCAAGTATACCTGGATCGGGGAGTGCCTGAACATCCACACTCGATGCTACCTGAGGTGTGAAGGAGAGTGCTGGGTCGGCAATCACCACAGCCACCTTCTCGAGACCTACATCTTTCTCACATTAGAACGACATTTGCGGGCTTGATGCTTGCTCCACCAATCTGGGTACCCGTGAAGCTTGAAGCAAGTTTCACGAGTATGTTTTGAGTTGCCACAATGAGTGCACTTCAAGCCATCGGTGGATGCATTTGTTTTTGACTTCCAGCTAGGCCAAGGTGATTAGAGGGTCCAAGCTGCAGGCCCTTGGTGGCAAGAACTGCACCAGAAGCATGATCTGTATGGCTGTGATCATAACAGCCTGTCGAGTAGCTTCTCGGCGGACATGAGCGTAGGCTTGTTCTACTGTGGGAAAAAGGCGTAGCTGCAGTACATCTCCTCTGATTTTGTCAAGTTTGTCATCGAGTCCATCCAGAAACACGTAGACCCGATCTTCTTGAACAATATTATTATAGTGATGAATATCAACTGCACATTCCATAGGATTAGGACGTTGAAAATCTGTTTCACACATAACCCCTGGAGATCAGTATAATATTTTTCAAGAGATCCTCCAGCTTGTTTAAGCTGAGTCACACGATGCCACAGGTCGTAAACTTGAGATGTATCACTACCGTCAAAGTAAGTGGTAGCAATAGAATCCCAAACAAGCTTTGCAGTAGGAAAGCGAATAAAATTACCAATAAGCGAAGACTCCATGGAGTTAATCAACCAGCCCTTGACAATGGCGTTGTCCGTGCGCCATTTGCGAAAGGTTGGATCGGTTGAAGGAGGTTGCGGGATATCACCATTAATATAACCCAACTTGTCTTTGCCTGAGATATACATCTTGACAACTTGGGACCATAAGGCATAGTTGGAGCCGTCCAACTTAATGCCGATTGGAGCTGCAGGTTCTGTGGTCAAGGTTGGTGCTGGACCTTGTTTAAGGCTTCAGTCATTTTTGTGGTAAGTTCGGTGAAGATGGATTCGGGCTGAGATGCACCAGATCTTTCTTCTGCATCTGAGTTCGACATGGTTGGTGAGGAGGGAAGGAAAAATTTAGGGTTTGAGGTGGATACAGGACCAAGAAAGGGAACTTGGCTTTGATACCATGTCAAAAATATGATTTCAATAATTCCAACAGTCTGCTTATAAAGAACAAATCTGTTTCTATAAATGTGTACAACTATAACGGAAAGAATATCTTTCGACAACTTACCAAAATTCTTTTTCCATACGTTGAAAGATCTGAATTAAGTCAGCTGACCAATGCATACCCGAAAGTCTACGAAGAGATCCCGGAGTAATTGATGCTCGGATGTTGACAATCTGTCCAGAGTAATCTCAGAAACAGCCTGACCTGAGCTGGAACTCTCGATGCCGACAGAAAGATTCTTCGAAATATCGAAACTCTCGAGCATCCATTTCTTATGGGCAAATCGTGTACTTGACCCAGTTTGAACCAATTGTCCCTTGGATATTTCTTCCCATTTTCTGTTGATTAATTTTTTCTTACTATTCCTTTCCTTTGGTCCCGTATATCTGGTAAAAAAGGTACCCAATAATTACCCAAAAAGGTACCAAAGTTCAGGGGAAAAAGAAGAAGAAAATTTATAATTTGGAATCAATTTACCATGGAAATAGAATCAAAATTGGAGAAACGAAATTGCAAACCTTGTGAGGACAAGGTGTGAATGATGGATTTATAATAGTTCAATTCTAGTTTTATTGATTCAGATAATATGACTTTCCGATTCAGATCATTGGACAAAATCAATAAATAACAAAAGCAAATGCACTGATCAAATCATAGAAAGCGAAAGGAAATGGAATTAACTTATTTAAGAGACATGATCATCTCCACCAGCCTATTCAAAGAATTGTTGCGGAGCGCCACGAACTGGAACAGAAGGAGCGGGATAAATGATACAAGGCTTCCCCTATACAAGAGACAAATAGGCAAGTATAGGCCAAGATATTGGACACATTCTGGAAAGGTTCAATGGACGGTCCTTCCATTTTTTTCATAAGACAATTCAACAGAGATGCATTCACTAATCTCATCATCAAGAAGGAACCGAGGCTTGCCATGTCAGGGAGCAGCCCAGACATAAGAGGCTCAGGGCAAAACCAACTGCTATTTCGAAAACTGAAATCCATGTAATATTCTTAGTACGCCCAATGATCTCACATCATGGAAGAATGAGAGATCAACTACTCACCATCAGACGCTCATATGGGTTTGGATCTCAAAGGGACATTGCGTTTGAACCAATAAATTGTACGCCACAACACTGGAAAGCTAGACAATTTTGTAGCAAGAACTGCACCTGATGATCGTAATCATAACAGACTTCTTGTAGGCTTACCGAGAGGACATCACTGAGGATAGAATCCTCTTGGCAACAGGACATTCCATGGCGACGAAAATCACGGCAGTAGCGATCGAACTGAGTACACGGTTAGCGTCAAAGTACAATAGAGTTTGCAGTAGGAAACGAATAAAATTGCGTCCATAGAGTTAATCAACCACCCTTGACAATGGATTTGCGAAAGATCGGTTGAGGAATATCACCATTAATAGTCTTTGCCGAGATGTACATCTCACAACTTGGGACCAGAGGGCATAGTTGGAGCCATCCAACTTAATGGATTGGAGCAGCAAGGTTCAGTGGTCAAACTTCTTCGTCATTTTTGTGGTAAGTCCAGATGCACTAGGCATCAGTCTCCATAAATGTCACGGGTTTGTAAACTTATAAAGAAGAAAATACAAATCGTTTCTATAAATGTGTACAACTATAACGGAGATCACGTCGAGACGTCAAACAACCTCTGGAAAAACCGAGGTTCTCAAAAACAAGCAGCCAAGTGCTCAGAGTGACGCCGAGCCACAGACGACTAAAGTTCAGAAATAATAACTGCCTTATCCTCATGAACAGCTTTGTTACAGGCGAACCAAACTTCATCAAAGATCAAAGCTGCATACAACATAAAGCTAGGCAGGCAAGAAGCACGGATACCCAACTGGAACTCAGCGTCAATCAAAAAACGAATCCAACCGGCAGAGGAAACAACTGGTATACAAGAGAGGTCAAGAGACCAATTAGATGAAGATCTCCACAAAGCAAGGGTCACCAGACAATCATGAACCAAGTGAAGAATGGTCTCTTGGTGCCCACCACAAACAGAACAGCAGGGCCAGGTTCAACATCCGCCACCGAAGAACGGAAAGAAGTGAAAAACAGAGTTCATTTGCACAACGCCATGATATAAGAATCATAAGGTAGCTAGGACATATCATGAGATGGAGATCAACAGTGGTTCCGATCACGAAGATCAATCTCTTCAACTAAATTCAAGACCCCAAAGCCAGCCATGCATATAATACCAAGAATACAACAACTACGGCACATGCAAGAATTAAACTTTACTAACCTGGATTCGACGGAACGAGCTAGGTATCTATGATGGCGAGCAATATGCAAGACTTATGCTTTCACGGTTCACCTGTTGTGAACTTAGATCACAATGTGCATGGAGTTAGCGTGCGTTTTTCTTTGGCACCTGATGAATGAAACTCTTGTATTTTTGCACCTTCGTCCTGTTATTGAGTCGTGTTCGGTCAACAGGGTCCATCTTAGTGCCGTTATTTGAATCAGAATGTTTGTCATGATGGGACCCTCTTATCTCTACCTATTATTCATTTTTCCAATTGTACCCGTATTAGTGGGAAATGTGATGCTGAAAGCCATCCTTCCAAGCTCTTTCTCCGTCAGTAGGTTACTGTACGGGGCGCGCATCTTCAAATCATCTGGAGTATTCTGCATGAAAGGGATGTTACTTTGCCCACATGATATCCCCATAGGCAAACTTGGCAGGACCTTAAAGTAACTTTAAACACTCTTCCTTATAAGAACAACGAGCATCAACCAAGCAAAAGTCTATAGGATCTGGAATATTTCGATACCCCCGTGGGTGTCGGCCGCAGCAAAAGAAATGAACGGAGAAAGTTAGCTATCCATGATGTTGAGCAATATTATGCAAGACTTATGCTTTCAGCTGTTGTGAACTTAGATTACAATGTGCATGGAGTTAGCCTGCGTTTTTCTTAGGCACCTGAAGAACAAAACTCTTGGATTTTTGTTCCTTTGTTCTCTGATTATTGAGTCATGTTGAATGAAGAGGGTCCATCTTAGCGCCGTTAATTGCAATCAGTGTCGTTGTCATGATGGTCAGCTAATATATATTATTGAACACTAGCCACAGGTCCTTTGTGGATCTTTTCTGGACCTCGGGTGGGCTTTGTTGTGCCCAGATTATCGGCGCTTTTAGTACTAACATGTTTAGATTCCGGTAGTGGCATCTACGGTTACAAGTCATTCGCTCTCTCTCTGCCTAGCATGTAGTATATAATGGTTTTTTCGATTCTTTTTTGGGATCTTGTTAGTTTTCTTTTACGGGTATTAATTAGGCCTAATGTAGGTTTATCTAAGCATGGGCAAAAATTCTGGTAAGAATCAAAATTTTCGGTTTCACTTCCGATTCCGGCATATACTGGAATCGGAACCAAAAGTTATTTTTGACAATTTCTGGAACTAGAAATTCCAGCGGAATTACCGTAATTTCCGGTTCCAGTTTTTTAAAAAAATAAAATAAAAATAGTGCTCAAAATAAAGTATAACATATGGAATTTGATTGAATGTTTATTTTAGAATCTAGATTTTAGATGAATATTTTACATTTATTGTTAATTTATGATGAATAATTAAAAAATACCGAAAATTGTTCTGTCTTTTTTTTTTTTTTTAAAAAAAAATAGGGCTCAAAATAATGTATAACATATGGAATTTGCTTGAATGTTTATTTTAGAATCTATATTTTGGATGAATGTTTACATTATTATTAATTTATGATAAATAACATAAAAATCTTCCAAAAATTCAGTCAAAAAAATATTTTTGGCTCATTAGCCCCAAAAAAACATGTCCAAAAAAGCCCACATGTCGAATCGGAATTTCGATTTCTATTCGGTAAAATACCGGAATGGAAACGGAACGAAAAAATTGCATGCCAGTGAGTATCGGAACGGAACCAGAATTGGTCATTCTGTTGCATCCGTTCCGATACCCACCCTTAGGTTTATCTTGTATGGTTCTAACTTTTAAATGCATGCCTTATGGCATTATTTAAAAAGAAAAAAAAATATTAGCATAGGTTCTTTTGGATCCTTTTTTAATAGGTCCATCACAACCTCCATTGGGCTAACCACCCGTAGGAACTATACTTGTAGTCCAGAACTTGGGATGGGTTAAAAGGCTCAAATTCTCATTCCTTACTCCTACAAGCAAAATCAGATATTCTAAACACAATCTCCCCCCTGGGGATTTCTTCATCTTCTCTTTTATCACTCTCCCTCCTTCTTTCTTTCCTTCCTTTTTCTTTTTCTTTCTTTGGGAAAAATCCACTTTTTTTCCTCCTCTGAGGTCCTTCTTTCTTATCTTTTTTGTCTCCCCTTTGGGCCTCGAGATCTCTTAGGCCTCAGCCCTATTTTCTTCGGGCTTTCTTTCTCCCAGGATTCTTTCAGTCCCATCTCCCTTTTCTCAAAAGCGGCATTGTCAAGGTTGGTCTCCTTTGAGGCAGATTACGTCGACTTCCTTTCTGTCACTTTTTCATCTGTTAGCTTAATTAATAAATAACAGAAAATAATCATAATTTCTTATGTAAATTGTCTTTATCCAAAAAAGCATGAACAGTCAGCCCCTGTCGTAAGCCTCCAATCACCGGAGAGTGAGCATGATGTTGAATGGGCTGATTCTTTTCTCACCACTTTGGGCTAATAACTATGGGCTTTTGTAGTATGGAGAAATTATTCTCCCATCAGGTTTCAATATGTATTGGACCCTCTTAGATCTACCTATTATTCATCTTTCCAATTGTACCCTTATTAGTGGGGAATGTGATGCAGGAAGCCATCCTTCAATCTTGCAAACTTGACAGGACCTTAAACACTCTTCCTCATAAGAACAACGAGCATCAACCAAGCTAAAGTCTTTATTGGATTTGGAATATTTTCGATGCCCCCACGGACCCCATGGGTGTCGGCGGCAGCAAAAGAAATGAATAAGTCGAAGAAAGTCTGTCTTTGCTTATCTACAAGAACTTTTTCCCACCAATCCTTGGAGTTTGGAGAACTTCATTCTTCCACGGTTTCTTGTCCAGTATAGCTCATTTTAAATTAAACCAAAACAAAAAAATTCCACCAAATAAAGTAATTAGGATTAACATAAAGTGGTCTTATTTTAAAGTTCCCTGATCCAAATTACACTTCCGGTATATATATTTAGGATTATGATAGTCTAATCATTTGTTAAATTCTTTTTTTTGAAAAAAAAAACCAAATTTTACGAAAATTCTTACACTTACAGTTTAAACTTTTATAAATTTGTTATATCTACTGTCGAAACTCAAACTGCTTAACTGAATATGATAATTCTACAAAAGTAACATCTAAAATGTTGTGAAACTACGTACATAGTAATACGATTTTGAAAGTGTAATAAAAAAAAAATTAGGAGAAGAAAATGAATAATTTTTCAGGAACTATGATATATTCTGAATATTTTTATATGTCCACAATATATATATATATATATATATATATCAATATCTATTTATATAGGCATAGGGTCATAAAGAAATACATATATATATACATAAATATTGCGAACTCCAAGATACATGTAAAAATCTAGATGTATTTGTAGAAATCAAGATACGAGAATACTAAAAGTCATAGGGCCAAATGGTCATCCACAATATATTGAAGTATAAGACTCATAACACTACGCATTGGATAATCATATACACCAAATATGCCCTGTTAAAACCTTGCCATGGAAAAATCTAATGGAAAAAAAACCAGTGGAGAAGGAAAAAGAGTACAATATTCGTGTGTACCTTTGAGTAATAGAAGATTGTCACATTAAAACTTTTTCTACAAAGGGAAAATCGAATTAGACAAAACCTTAGCAAAGGAAAAAGAGTACAATCTACATCGATAGTTTTCTTAAAGGAAAATATCACGACAAAAAAACTAACCTTTATCGGCGGTCTTTTTAGTGGCAGTTGCAAAAAACATCGCAAAAAAAAAAAAGCGATACTAAAAATAATTTTTAGCGGCGCTTTACAAAAGGTGTCGTAGCATCCTTTTCCTTTAGTTGTGTGAAAAACCTAGTTTAGACCCAAACAACACTTAAAGGAGTGAATGAGTGTTTTCCCCTCTAATTGAAACTACTATTAATTTTAAAACACGTTCTAAAATCGTCCAATCTAGATATGAATAACTTCCAATCCAATCAACAACATACATAATAGAAAATGAAATCAAATATCAATAACATAAGGAGACAAGATTTTGTTACCGAAGTGGAAAACTTTTGAAGTACCCTTCAAAAGAAAAACCACTCCGGGCAAACTACGCCAGCCGTAATCCACTAAAAAAAAAAAACCTTATAAACAAGGATTCAGACACTGGCAAAACCTATTGCTAACTTTGACAGCCCCGATGTAAAAATCTAAGTAATCCTACTCAGACCCCCTTCGTGTGACAATCATCTCAAACTCCTGAGGTTCTTCTTATGGACTCTTTGCGAACAAACTTGTTTTTTAACACCAGAACTTTGGTGTCCAAACTCTTTCAGCACTTTGAAAGGTTCACAACGAAAAGTTAGTTTCAAGGTGATTGGATGAGACAAAATCTGATCGATTTAGGTCAAGAATTACTAAGGTATTTTTCTCTCTCAAATGACGGCTTAAATAAACAATGAGACGACCTCTTTAAGGTTACAAGTTGACATCTCAAGGTATATAAAGACTACCTTAAGTTTCAAGTGGAATGAGACTTTGAAAAATAGAATTTTCTAAAATTCATCAATTTTCACTCGAGCCAGGGTCGAGCATTAGTCAGCCAAGCTTTTATGTGAAGGCTTCACTCAGGCAAAGAGGTGAGCCTCAGGCGAGTGAGACCAATCTATTACTTGTCCTCAAACTTCACTCAAGCCAGTAGTCAAACCTCAGGTGAGCAAAACAGCATTGTCAGGTGTTTTACAAAGCTCCTTCATGCGTGGAGCTAGCATGCAACTTATTGTAGAATCCTTTTTTCGACTAACCTATTGAGAAAATCCTCATTCTTTTGAACACTTTGACCAAATTTATTGATAAAGAATTGCAACTCAATTTGGACTTAGGTTGGCACAAAATTACGCCAATACTCAAATACACTCACTACAAGAAATTTAGTTTTAGGTGACAAAATTTTGGGTGTCAAACCAAATTTTGTCACCTAAAGTGAACTTTCATGACAAAATATTAATTTCGTCACCCAAAACCATCCAGAATTGTAAAACCGTCCGGACCGGTCAAAAACACGTTCGGACGTATTTCTGGTGTGACGACATACACCGTCGCGAATGAGTGACGATAAAAATCGTCACAAAAATAAAGGACCGTCCGGACTCAAAAAAACTGTTCGGACTCGCTGCAGGGTGACAAATTCCAAATCGTCGTAACTGAGTGACAATTAGAATCGTCACAATTTTTACACTCCCGTCCGGACTCGTTTTATAAAACATCCGAACGTCCATTACCTAACAAATAATAATCGTCAGATAGAGTGACAATTTAAAAATCTTCATGAACACTCTATTCAGTCCGACGTTTTCAACAGCGTTCTAACGGAAAAAATAATCAAGTCCGGATGGGACAAAAAACTTCCGCACAATTATAAATGCTTCTTCCGCGAATTGTGTGGTTCCACGTTGCAAAACTTCAGACCCGTGACATCGACACAGTCTGGACCCATAAATAGTGTCCGGACTGTATAAGTTCTAGAACCTTTTCGAATCGGGCATTTTAATGACGTTAAATTTGATAGGGCCACGTGTGAATATAACCATTGAGAAGCGTCCGAACTCTAATGACAGAGTTCGGATGGGTACTACACATTAAAACCGCCAGACTTTGTCAAAATTACAAACTCATTCACTTCTCTCAAACTTTCTCTCAAACGTTTTCACTATCCATTTGAGATCTCTCAAACAACTTCAGGTAAAACTTCTTCATGAGTTTGCTTTTCAATTTCATGCATTTCAATTAAATACTTTTGTTTAGTTTGTTGTGTTGTTTGTGTCATCAAATTAGTGTTTGCTTTGTGTTCATCGAAACACGTTCGGACGTCTTTTTACACCGTCTGAAAGTTTTTCGTCCGGACGGTCTGTCATTGTACGTTCGGACTCCTAAAATTTAAACGACGCAGTTTGAATTTGTGCGAACGGTTTGTGCTTATGTTCGGACGGTTTTTGCTAGGTTGACCATGGAACGCTCTGGGAGAAGTATCACCAATGTCGAGGGACAAACAGAGCGACCAGCTTGGGCAGACACTTTTTAGTGGAGTTAAACAAGAGTATTCGGGCGATAGTGAGCGACGCATTCGTTGTGCATGGAGCTCCAATGCCGCTTGACCGGTCTGGAGAACAAATTTGCTCTAACGGATAGGGCTTAACGGAAGAGCTGAATATTATGCGGATGGAACTAGGATGAGAGAACAATTGTCTCAGTTGTCCCAGTCTGTCCATACCGTTCCGATACAGCTCAGACACTCATCAGAGGGTGGATAATATGGAGGAGCATTTGGCGCATGTTCGTGATGCCCTCGGACAAGATCTGGATGAGCCAGCTCGTGATTTGGACTAGTCTCCTGTTTATGCTTTATCACTATTATTTATTTATCCTTTGAAGGACCGTCTCCGGCTTGTACTAGACATTATGATTGTGTTTTTCGTTCGGTATTTGGATTATGTTTGATATTTTATATTAATTATGTTTTTTCATTAGTTAAATTTATTACAATTTAAAAACGATTAGTACAATTAAATGGGTGATTACACTAACGGAATGGTTAGTGTAATTAGATTGTAACGGTTAGTGTAATTAGCTTGCAATTACAATTAAATTGGTGATTAGTTATAACGGATATTTAATATAAAAGTATGCTAAATATATATATATATATATATATATGTATTCAAAATAAATAAATTAAGTTAAATATTTGTGCCAAATTACATTGCGTTAAATGGAATGAAATAAATTAAATCATTTAAATAAATTAGGTTTTGTGAAGTAAAGTAAATTCAGTGAATTTAACATACGAAATAAATCTGCTAGCCGTTCGGACGTTCCCGAAACCGTCGCATGGCTACACGTGTTTACGTTATATGAAAGTTGAAAACGGCTGTCACCGTCCGAACGGGTTATAGACGTCTGGACATATTTGTCGTTTATTCAGCCAAACGTGTGCTTCCACGTCGCGAAATTCAGGGAACGACGTTCGCACGCCGGATAAAACGTCCGGACGTTTTTATTGTGCCGAACGGTTTTAAACGGTTTAAATTTTGGCATTTAATACGAAGTACGTTGATTGGGCCACGTGTGCAGAAAAGAGTCCGGACGGTTGTTGGTGTCTGGACGCTAGCGACGTATTTGCAAAAGTTGACAGTTCGTCATTTTCACAAATACCAAACCGTTTCTCCTTAAAAAATCTTGACTTAATATCACTCTTTCGTGGATCTAATCACATCCAGGTATATTTTGTTACTTTTAACAAGATTTTAATGGTAAAAATTTTATTTTTTTTATACTTTTACGTATAGAATTTCAATTCCATTTTTTGCATAGTACATTGTGTTTTTTAATTGATTTTTACGTAGAAATTGATTGTGTTAAGTGTTAGGTTTGTTTTAAGTGTATTAGTTTGTGTTTTGGTTGTATTTTGGGCGTGTGGGGAGGGGGAGGGACACTGCCATGGCTGAGTTAACTCGGTTGTCCTCTAGAAGTGTCCGGACACTTTATTTTGTCGTCCGGACGCGTTCTTGAGTTGTCCAGACATTTATTTGGTCGTCGTTCGGACTCGGTGGTATACGTTGTCGTTTTGATTGTGTTAACTCTTGTCGTTTTGATTGTGTGTCATTTTGATTGTGTTTTTTCAATGCAGTCTGGACGGTTTAATGTTAAATTTAAATATTTTTATCTGCTTGGGGTTCAGATGGATATCCAAAGCTGTTCGGACTCTTTTTAGACTTTCAAAACAGATACGTTGACATTTTGATAATGTCCGGACGCTTCAAGTAAACGTCTGGACGACATTATTGGTGTACGGGCGATGTTATTTTGGTTCGGACGTGTCTCTAACCGTGCGAATGCTGTTTTGTACAGATTCTAAAAAAATGAGTAAGCGTTCATGTACCTGTGGCCAAGCTGATGATGAGCAACCTTCCACTCGCGCTTTAATGGTGGAGCAGCGTACAACGATCATTATGTCTCTCTCGATTGTTGTCGAGCGAGATATCAAGTTGGCAGACTTTAACGATCTCACATTTGAGGGTCGGACGCTTCCGGAGGTGGTGGAGCAGTTAGGTTGGCTTCCGTTAATCCATAGGACCGGCTATGCATCAAAGAATATGGTGCGGAAGTTCTATTGTCTATATTATGGGCGAGGGACCTCGAGGAGCCTAGTATGGAGGTCATTGTCCATAACGTTCCGATCATATTCTCGCCGACGAGCTGGCGAATTTCTTGGGGTACGAGAGAGATTTGGCAGTGCTGGGCGATGATACAGTGATTTTGGACGGAGCCTATATGGTACATGGGCAGCTGCTTCCTTTTTGGCGGATCATGCATCTGATCCTATGCTCCTCCATCGACCCGAAGAAGCACACCACAGAGCTGTCTTATAGTCGGGCTGAGTTCTGTACCTGGTAGTTGTACGGGGGCTACCTGTTGATATGCATCATACATCTACCAGCCCATTCGTGCAGAGGCCTGAAGACTGATGCTAGATTTCATTGCCGCATGGATTCTTCTGACCCAGTTCCTGCACGCCATGATGGTACCCGAGGTGGTGACGAGCCAAGGCACTTCCACTTGGGTCGATCAACAAGACAATGCTCTCCAAATCGATGCCCAGACACGCCGAGCGCTGAATGCCGCTCGGGTTGCTAGAGTTAGACGATAGGAGCAGCCTGAGGAGGCAATGGAGGAGCAGGATCCTGGACAGAGCTCGACCTAGGGACTTGGGGCACAGCGGCCAGTTGGATGGACGATATGATGACGGAGCTGACTCAGCGGATGCAATCGGTCTTGCAGCCCACCCATTACATGGTCAGTGATATCAGTCTTCGGCTAACAGCTTTGGAGCAGAAGGTCGCCGACATGGACGTTGGGTGGAAGAAGGAGGTCGCTGCACTTAAAGAGGTTCTGAAGGGCGTGGCAACCGGTGCAGAGCTCTTTCCCTTGACTGAGCGGGTCGTGTTGATAGAGGAGCACCTTCGTCAGTCCGTCACGTTCTAAAACTCACGATGATGATGATGATGATGATGTAGTCTTTATTTTTTTATTATTTTATTTTTTTATTATGTTTTGAGGACATTTACTTTTATATTATGTTTTGTGGACATGTATTGATTTTATTTGATGTTTTTGTTCATATTATGTTTTGAGATACTTGATATATGTTTTGTTACTTAATCCACTTAAGATTATTTACATTATTAACTAACTTTGGTTATTTAAAACTTGCTAATAAAGTTAATTAAAATATGAAAAAAAATATCAAAATCGTCCAAAACCGTTCGGACGTTAATGTTTCCATCCTGTTTAATGTAAGCTTGAACGGTGTTGTATTATATAAAACAAACCGTCCGAACACTTTTTATACGGTCGGGACGCTTAAAAATTGAACACCGTTCGGAATAACGTCACGTTGTTTTTATTATCAGATGCTATCATTTCCTAAAAAACCTACCAAGAAAAAATCGTTTGACTAAATGTGTTGAACTGTAAGAGGGAGTTCGGACAGTACGGTGCGGACGCTTATGAAATTTTGGCGGCATGAATTCCCTCGAAAACTAATACACGTATGCGTCCGAACTTCCTTTGATGTGTCCGAACAGTATTCATATGAAAGTGACAGAATCGCAGACAATATAGGAAAAATGAAAAAACAAAGAAAGGAGAGATTTGAGCAAGAGGAGAAGCGGAGAGCTGATTTTGGGCGTCCAATCTCATTGAAAGGGTGTGAAAGGAGCAACTCTTTTAGAATTTGAAATTGGATTGCATTTGAGGTTAGTGGTTTTTAAATTGAATTTTTTAGGATGAAAAGCATGTATTTTAATATAAAAGCATGTGTTTTTTGAAATTTTAGGGTCTAAAATGATAGCAATGGAGTTTGGGTTGGTTGTGATGTGTTTATATTGAAGTGTTTGTGATTTGGGTTGATTTTGGCATGATTTTGGGTGAAAATGAGTCTGTGCGTCGAAGAACTGTCTTGTTCGACAATCGCAGTCCGGACGGTTGATGTACCGTCCGGACTCTATTTTTCGTTCGGACCTTTTGCAAAAGGCGTCCGAACGTTATATGTATGGTTTGGACGGTTATGTTACGTCCGAACGGTTTTTGTTATGTTCATGCATTCATTTAGTAGCCTTAGCCCCGTTTAAGAATTACACGAAGTTCGGATAACGAACTGGTGTAATTCTTGAATTGTCCACGTTATGGACAGTTTGAGTTTACAATATGCGTAATGTGCGTAATTGTATCTGCTATTGTGACAGATGTGTTTAGAAATTTCGATGCAAATCTCCTTTTGTCTTTCGGATACACATTCAGCATTGAGCTTACACACTTGCCTTCAATGGTGGGTGTTTATGCTCAATGTTGTAGGCGTGTATCTGGGACTGAGGGGAAATGCTGTCGAAATTTCTAAAGCATCGTCACAATAGTCGGGTCAATTATATGCAGTACGTGATATTGTAAACTTGAATGGGATAGGACCTATCACCCGAGAAATGGAGTTGAGTGTGAATGTCATCATTGTTTGTATTATTGTTTGCATTATTGTTTATATTTTTGTCTTTGAAGGAACAATATGGATAAAAGCTGGATTTATGAGGCTGATAGACTCAAAAGTGTAAAGTATAGTGATGGTGTTCGGGATTTTATGAGTGTTGCCCGTAGTTATGCAGATAGTCGTGGAATGATAAGATGTCCATGTAAGAGATGTAAGAATGTGTTGTTCAAACATGTAGACGAGATGGAGGATCATTTATTCATAATTGGGTTTGACCAGAGTTACACTCATTGGGTATTTCACGGAGAGTCAATTTCAGAAGTTTCTAACCGGGTAGTGACTTTAGAACCTGAACCTAGAAGCGAGGACTCTGAGGGAAACATAAATGATGATATGAGAGACATGTTAGAAGATTTTGAGGTGGGAGCAGGGGTTGATGAGAACGCTGGTGAAAATATGGGTCCTGAAACAGTCGAGTCTAGGGTCTGGAGACGGGTTTTCCGTGTATACTAAGTTATGGGCGGATGCTAAGCGAGAGTTGTATCCCGGGTGTAAGAAGTACTCGAAGTTGTCTTTCGTTGTTAGGTTACTTCATGTGAAGTCAGAGAATAATTTGACTGTAAAGGCATTTGAAGATGTGTTGGTTTGATAAAAGATGCGCTGCCGGAGGGGGAGACACTTCCTAAATCTTATTATGAGGCGAAAAAGTTAAGAAAGAATTTAGGATTTAGCTACGATAACATACATGCGTGCTTAAATGACTGTGTACTGTTTTGGAAGGAGCACAGCGAGTTACAAGAGTGTCCGGTGTGTGGGGAATCGAGGTGGAAGTACAGTCAGAATAGCAAATCAAAGGTTCCTCAAAAAGTGTGCATTTTCCCTTGAAACCGAGGTTGCAGAGATTGTTTCTATCAAGGCAAACGGCAACGGATATGCGGTGGCACCAAGAGAAGCGTGTGGTTGAAGATGGGGTGATGAGGCATCCTGCAGACTCTCAGGTATGGAAGGACCTCGATAAGAATATGAATGGTTTGGTCGGGAATCTCGAACGTCCGGTTGGGTTTGGCATCTGATGGGTTCAATCCGTTTGGCAACATGAGCTTATCGTATAGTATATGGCCAGTGGTACTAATTCCATACAATTTGCCGCCATGGAAATGTATGAAGGATTCAAGTTTTATGCTGTCGTTGCTTATTCCTGGGAATGATATCGACGTCTACTTGCAGCCATTGGTAGATGAGTTGAAGGACTTGTGGGAAAATGGAATGCAAACGTACGACGCGGCTGTGTCAAGTTCATTCAAGTTACATGCTGCTTTGCTTTGGACTATAAATGACTTCCCGCTTATGGTAATCTCTCGGGTTGGAGTACGAAAGGACGGTTAGCATGCCCTAATTGCAATGCAACACAACGTCATTTTGGTTGAAACATGGGGGCAAACATTATTTTTTGGGACATCGCCAGTATTTGCCCGCGACGCATGGTGGAGGCATGATGTCGACATATTTGACGGGAGATACTTCAACAACTTGAATCGGTACCGTTATGTTCATTTGGGAAGACTCAGAAGAAGAGAAAACAGGCTGACAATGAGTTAAGTTGGACGAAGCGCAGCATATTCTTTGAGTTGCCGTACTGGTCAGATTGAAACTTCGACATAATTTGGACGTCATGCACATAGAGAAGAATATTTGTGACAATGTGTTAGGAACTTTGATGAACGTCAATGGTAAGACGAAGGACAATGCTAGTGCTCGGGGACTTGGCATTAATGGGCATTAAAAAGGATTGCATTTGCAAGTTCGGGTCAGCAGGAGGTGATGCCTCAAGCATTATTTACTTTAACGAAGGATGAACGTAAGAAGTGTTGTGAATGGCTGAAGGGTGTTAAGTTTCCGATGGATACGCCTCTAACATATCCTGGTGCGTGAATATAAAAGAAGGGAAGATAATGGGTATGAAGAGTCACGACTCACACGTCTTGTTGCAGCGACTGTTACCGGCAATGATACACGGGTTGTTAGGAAACGAAGTATGTACAGTGTTGACTGAGTTGAGCTTATTCTTCAGAGACTTGTGCTCAAGAACAATACGTTTAGACGTTGTGGACCAGTTAGAGAAGGACATCGGAATGATTCTTTGCAAGTTGGAACATATATTCCCTCCATCATTTTTTACTATTATGGTTCATTTAGCTGTTCATTTACCTCGGGAGGTGAAACTTGGGGGTCCAGTTCAATTTCGGTGGATGTATCCAATGGAGAGGTATATGGGGAAGATGAAGCATTTCGTTAAGAACAGGGCACGGTGTGAGGGCTCCATAGCAGAGAATTATGTGTTAAATGAATGTCTAACTTTTTGCTCAATGTATCTTGGTACGGTTGAGACGAGATTTAATAGAAAAGACCGGAATTATGCCGACATGGATGATCGAAGTTGTCATTTTTCTGTGTTTACTCAAAGTGTTCGACCGCTGGGAGCTGGTAGGGTCAAGATTTGAATAGAAAGGAATTTATAAAAGCACAGTGGTACGTACTCAACAACTGTTCAGAAATCAGCCAACATATAGAGTAAGCACAAATAAGAATATTTGCTCATTAAACACTTATCAGTTCATTATATTTTAATTTATTATAAAATATCTTATTTCTTTATAGCGAGCACTTGGAAGAGATGAGGAGGCAATCACCAATAAATGTTGATAGGAGGCACGAAGAAGAATTTCCGTTATGGTTTAGAAATCGGGTATTTATTTAATTTTTCTCTATTATATGTTTAATTTTAATTGATTATTTTTTTTAGTTCAAAGTTAACATGTGTTTACTATTTTAGATTCAAACTATGCGCAATGAAAATCCGGCTCGGTGTCGGATGATTTGTATGCATTAGCATCCGGTCCGGATCAACGGGCACTTTGTTATTCTGGGTGTGTAGTGAATGGAGTTAGGTTTCACACGGTCTTTCGTGAACAGTTTCGTAACACTCAGAATAGTGGTGTGGTTGTTCCGGGGGACCATGATGGGGAAGATGTTGATTTTTACGGTCAGGTCGTGGATATTTATGCGTTGCGTTATTTGGGGAATTTAGTTTATTTACTAAAATGTGACTGGTTTGACTTGAGTACTCAAAACTTAGGTCTTGATAAAAGTGGTCAGTTTGTTAGTATTAACACATCCCGAAAGTGGTACAAAGACGACCCGTTCGTGCTAGCTTCTCAGGGGAATCAAGTTTTTTATATCGATGATATGAAGTTGGGCGGTCACTGGAAGATTGTTCAAAAGATTACCCCTAGAAACACGTATGATATTCCACCTATTGAGGAGGAAGCTAGTGAAGGACCGTCGAACCGTGAAGCATACCAGGAGAATGAGTCTATTGAGCTTTTTGTGGACTTTAGCTCCTTTGACATGATCCCGTTGACTAGAAATGACGTCGAGACTTATGTGCCGGTAACCGATAAGAGTGATCAACAACAACGTGAAGTAGAAGGAACGATGATTCTTCGGAATCATTCAGTGAAGATTGTAGTGATTCTGAAGAATATGACTCCGAGGACTAAAGTAACTTTATCATTTCAATTTACTTTGCGTTTCTATTTTATATTCATTTTGAGTAACATGTTCATTGTGTTTTTTTCTCTAATATTGATTTATTTGGTTACAGGACGACGTCATGCCAGCGGGAGGGAAACGTCTTCGGTGCGATTCATCAGTTCGAGCTGAGAGTAGTCCCGGTACACTAGCAGTGTCGGGTCCTTCACTTAGGGATAGAAACGAATTACCGTCCCTACACAGCCAGTCCAGTAGGCACCCAAAGTAGTTGTGCGTGTAAGTATCTTACCCGTCAATCTTGAAATTAAATATTATGACTTTTAAATTTCTATGCTTAACTGAATTTTAAATTTTTTGTTCTTCATTTGTAGCGACGTCCGGAATCAGACATGTTCGAGGTAGTACGCGTGGGATTGCCTTACTCAAGGCTCCACCGGAGGAAAGCTGACTGTCCATATCCCTGATGGACGTACGGGCGGTGATGACAAGGCGTCCTCAATGCTCTCGAGTCATATTGGTGCGCTCGTTCGACAACATGTCCCATTTGAACGAGTAAGTGGAAGTGTAAATCCTAGGATTAAGGCAACCCAAGAGGGGGGTGAATTGGGTTTCAAAACTTTTTCGAAACTCACCCTTTAGAAAGTGTTTGCTAGCTATAAGTCTCACAAAGAGAAGTGATTGCAATAAAAGATTGAACACAAGAATATATATTGCAACTTAAATAGAGAAATAAAACTTAGAATAAGAAACTAATAGCACAATGTAATGAGATAAGGAAGAGAAGCAAACACAAGATTTTTAGGTGGTTCGGCAAACCCACCTACATCCACCCCTCAAGCTCCTTTACCGAGCCTTGAGGTTTTTCCACTATGCTCCCTTCAACCAAGGGAAGCTTTCCTTACACTTGAGCTTGAGAAACACCTCTTCAAGCCTCAAGAACGAGTTTGAGAACAAACCTCTCCAAACTCCTTCTTTTGATGAACAAACCTCACCAAAAGGAAACAAGAGAATCACTCTCTTAATAGTGTATAGGGATGAACAAAATGCTCACTAAAACTCCCTTGATGGAGTAGATGTTACAATGAGAAATTTCTATCTCTTAGGCTTCACACAATAACAAGGATGTGAAAGTGTTGATTATGTGTGAATGATGTTTGAACAAGGATTGAAAGGTTTTAGATCACTCTTAGCCTTAGCAAAATGATTTTGTTCAGCTTGCTTTTAAAAGGCTAGGGTGGCTTTATATAGCTCATAAGAAAAATGCCGTGGAAGTCAGCTGTTAAAAACTCTACGATGAACGATCGCCGCTACATGATTCGACGACGCTGCAAGTTAACGCTCAACGTCTAGTCAAGAAGTCAGAGATGCTCTTTTTTAATCTTTCAACCAACCGGTCGACCTTTCTTATACCAAGCGGCTCGTTACGGTCGACCGCTACGTGAGCCCGTCGACCTCCTCAACTTAATCGCATGATCTGGTTGTTTTAAAAATACAATTATGACCAACTTAAAATACCCAATATTAAAGACTAACTTCCCATAAGAATATAAAAAGTTAGGGAGTTTAATTGGGATAATTTAAAGCCATTAAAAACATTTTTAAATCTTCAAAACAAGAGGTAAAATATTTCATGCAAGTTTTGAAGAAATATGCAAGTGTGTGGTTCAAATCCTTGTTAAAGATGAAGACTTAGAGTTACAAAGATTACCCTAGCATCTTGAGTCTTCACTTTAAGAGCACTTCCATTGAAGGGATGTTGCTTGATCGCTTCGTGCTCATTTTGGATCCGCTTTGCTTCACATCTCAATTACTTCTATTGTTATCATCAAAACATTGATTGTGACTAAAAGCCAACAATCTCCCCCTTTTTGATGATGACAATAAATTAATTGATCTTCCTTTTGTTGATCTTGTCTCCCCCTAACTTTTGTACTTTGATGTGGGGTTTTAGACATTTTAATACCTCAATGACAAAATGTTAGCATATAATATGAATGAGATTGCGTATGAATAATAAAGAACTTTCATATCATAGAAGCAGTACATCAAAGTTGCAAAGGGGTGCAAAGATACAAAAAGAGACTATTCTCTCCCCCCTTTGTCATCATAAAAAGGAAGTACATAAGCAAAGAAAAAAAACATAATACAAAATACAAATGAAATGCATATGCAATGAAAATCATGGAGGAGGAAAGCGGGCCATAAAAGTCCTCATCTCTGCAAAGAACTGCCTCTGCTCCTCTTGCATAGAAGTAAAACTGTCTTGAATGAACTTGTTTTGTGCCTCATGCATAGCAGCATCCTCTCCTCAAAAGTAGTGAATCGAGTATCAAAGGAAGAGGGAAGGTCGGAACTCTGGTAGGTGAAGGAATAATGGGAGGATCAGCAGCTAAATCAGCATCGACATCAAACTCCATTGCCTCAGCATCTATCTCCTCACCCTCAGGCTCATCCTCATCCTCAGCCACATCATCACCTTCATCCTCATCACTATCCTGACGCTTTGGCACCCAAGTATTTCTGGAAGTCCTTCTATAACCCATCCGGGTTAGGACCGTAGCGTCAAATGTTCACACTTGGTCAAAGTGTCTCGCTCTCGAGAACTGAGTGCAACCCCAAAATATCGAAATATCTTGGTAAACAGCAAGCCATATGGAAGATTCTTTTTAGACTCACATGCTGCTTCCATATGTTTGAGCATAATATAAGGAAGGTTGAACTTTTTCTCTTTCAAAGTCGCTCAATCATGAAGACATCCATAAAAGTCACCTCCTCTCGGTGTCCACCCGAGGAATCAGGTTATGGGTGCAAATCAAATGAAGTAACCTCGAACGTATGGTAGTTGGTTGGCATGGATTTCCTAGTGCATTTCTGCCACACCATTACCTAAGAGGTAAACTAGGGCTTCTCCATAATCAAAGCCCTTACACACGGGCCAAGTTTTAAACTCATAGGCCCGAATCCCGACATGTGGGATACCCAAAATGTCACTAGAATAACTTCATTTAAAATAATTTCCCGTCCTCCAACCGTACTCTTCACGGTAAATAAACCTCCAGCTTCCCACCCACAGTCAAATTAGCAAAGAAAAGCCTAACATATTGGGAAACACTTCGTACCCATATCAACAAATTTTCCAACCCTGCTTCAAAATGGACGCTCAATCTCAAAATCTGAAAGTGATCTACAACATGACTTTTCTCTTTGAAAATCATTGTAAACTTCTTACACAACAGGATTACGGAAAAAATAATCAGGCTCACCCGTTTGATTCTTTGAAGAACGAGAGGAACCAGGCGCTCATTGAACCATGGCAGCATGCTTTGTCCTTGGCATGATGATTGAGAGTGAGAAAATGAGAGGAAAAGGTGAAATGTGGAAATCTAGGATCCCTACTCCATTTAACCCTGGGTAATGGTGAAAATCCACAGGGTTTTGAGGAATTTGAAAAGGGGCCTGGTTTTAGAATTGTGGGATGGAATAACTTCCTCCAAAGGGGCTGGAAAGGGTTGAGTGAATGACTGAACATTGTAGTTACATAATCAGGCTTCAAGAACGTCATTTCCAACCATGTGCTTTGTCCTTGGCATGATGATTGAGAGTGCTGAAATGTGGAAATCTAGGGTTAGGGTTTCATCCCTAATAAGTGAAATGGATTTTGTGGAATTTGATGGTCCGGTTCACGTGACGACCAAAATGTGAACTGAAGTATATATAGGCTCGACTCGACCGCTTGGTGTAAGTCGACTTGGTGATCGACTAGGTCATGACCATCGACCGCTTGGTAGAACAAGTTCTACTAACCGGTCGACCGCTTTGTGTAGCGGTTCCACATGGTCGACCGCTACAGAGAACAACCTTTGAAAAATGCTTTTTAGTGCCCAAAATGAAATGGAATGATGAATTTCAAACATGTAACAATATATAAGGACATTCTAAACATGTTTAAAACATCAAAACAATGAAAATCCATGGAAATCAATAAAAGACATATCAAAGAGCATTTGCATCTAAAAACCCAATTTCTCATCTAAGATCACGAAATCTGTCATTACTCAAGGGTTTTGTGAAAATATCAGCTAGTTGATGCTCAGTACTAATGAAATCAAGTGAGATGTCACCTTTTTGAATATGATCTCTTAGAAAATGATGTCTCACTTCAATGTGTTTAGTCCTTGAGTGTTGGATGGGATTCTTGGACAAGTTGATAGCACTAGTGTTATCACATTTGATAGGTATACTATCAAACTCCAGTCCAAAATCTTTGAGAGTTTGTTTCATCCACAACACTTGAGCACAACAACTACCGGCCGCTATGTATTCCGCTTCGGTTGTTGATAAAGCAACCGAGTTTTGTTTTTGCTACTCCAAGAAACTAAAGATGATCCTAGGAAATGACAAGTACCACTAGTACTTTTTCTCTCGACTTTGCACCCGGCAAAGTCAGCATCGGAATAGCTTACTAGGTTCATGTGAGTGTCTCTAGGATACCAAAGTCCTAGGTCAATAGTACCCAAAAGATATCGAAAAATTCTTTTTACGGCACTAAAATGAGATTCTTTAGGACATGCTTTGAATCTAGCACATAAACACACACTAAACATAATATCCGGCCTACTAGCCGTCAAATAGAGGAGAGCTCCAATCATACCTCTATATTTGGTGATGTCCACCTTTTTACCTTTTTCATCCGCATCAAGCTTTAGCGATGTGCTCATTGGTGTTTCCACCACTTTCAAGTTCTCCATTCCAAAGCGTTTGAGTAGATCCTTTATATACTTGGCTTGGTTTATGAAGATTCCTTCTTTGGATTGCTTGATTTGTAGTCCAAGGAAGAAGTTGAGCTCACCCATCATACTCATCTCAAACTCTTCATGCATAAATTTGGAAAATTCTTGACAAAGAGAATCATTAGTAACCCCGAATATGATGTCATCCACAT
>CM025856.1:163209-188295 GCA_003952965.2 Morella rubra
ACAAAAAAATTTCGTCACTAATACTTTTATTGACGAAATTTTGACTTTTAGTGACAAAAACCGTTTGTCACTAAAAGTTAATTTTTTTGTAGTGATATATTAAGGATTAAGATAGTCTAATCATGATCTGCTTAATTTTTTATTTTTAAGAAAAAAAAAAATTTTATAGTCTCAATAATTTTTACACAATTTAAACTTTTAATTTTTTATATCTATTCTCGGAACTCAAACTACGAAACTGAACATGATAATTCTGTTAAAATAACTAAAATTTTGTGAAACTAAGGATGACTCTTGAAAGCCTAGTAAAGAAAAGCAGACAAGGGAGAAGAATGAATAGTTTTTCAGGAATTATGATATATTATGAATATTTTGTGTGCCCACAATATATATCATACCTCTTTATATATGAGAGAAAATTGAAAGTCATAGGATCAAATGGAAATCCACGATATATTAAATCATAAGATTCATAATTCTCCCCCTTAGATAATCATACACAATGAATGTTTCTCGTTAAAATCTTGTCATGGAAAAATCTAATGAAAAAAAATAAGTGGCAAGGAAAAAGATTATAATATCCATGCATACCTTTGAGTAGTGGAAAATTGTCACTTTAGAACCTTACAAAGAGAAAACCTAATGAGACAAAATCTTAGCTGAGGGAAAATACTACAATATGTATCAAACTAGTACACTCCCTTCAAAAGTACACTAGCTTCAAGATTAATCATTACGTCTGATAATAGCAAAAGTAATTGTCAAGGAAAATGTCATTACAAAAAAAAAAATGACCTTTGTGGGGGGTCTTTTTCGCGGCAATAGCAAAAAAAATGCCGGATACTTTTAGCAACTCTTTCTCAACAAAAATTGCTAAAAAAAAAAGCGCTGCTAAACGATAATCTTTAGTGGATACAAAAAGCATTTTATTATTGTAAAACTAAAAAACAATACGATCTAGAAAGCGTAACAAAGAGAGAAATAGTTCTTCAGGAACTATGATGTATTCTAAATATTGTTGTGTCTGTAATACATCTCAAGACCCATTTATATAGGCATAGGGTCATACATAAAATTAAAGAATTAAAAGGGTACATAATGGTGGGAAAACTAACGGTTGGGGATAATAAAAAGGTGTAACAGTCATCCATAATAACCCATAAATTATAATATTCATAACACTCTCCCTTGGATGACCATACACAACGAATATGCCTCGTTAAAACCTTGCCAAGGAAAAATTGTGGGAAAAAATCAATGGCGAAGGAAAAAGAGTACATTATTCGTGTGTACCTTTGAGTGGTAGAAGATTGCCTCATTAAAACCTTGCAAAGGAAAACCCAATGGGACAAAACCTTAGCGAAGGAAAAAGAGTACAATCTGTACCAATATAGAAGACTCCCCCTCAAAAGGACGACTAGCTTCACAATGAAAAATCTTTGAGACATCGCATTCCAATGTTGTGCACAATCTTCTTGAATGTTGCAGTTGGTAATGATTTGGTGAATAAATCTGTCAAATTGTCACTTGAACGTATCTGCTTGACATCAATTTCACCGCTCTTCTGGAGTTCATGAGTATAAAAGAATTTAGGTGAAATATGCTTGGTTCTATCACCTTTAATGTAACCCCCTCTGATCTGTGTGATGCAAGTAGCATTGTCTTCATACAAAATTGTCGGACTGCCTTTAACTGATTGAAGACCACATTTTTCTTGAATATGCTGAATCACTGATTTCAACCAAACACATTCCGGCTTGCCTCATGAATTGCAATTATTTCAGAGTGATTCGAAGAGGTAGCAGATATTGTTTGCTTGACGGATCTCCATGAAATGGCAGTACCTCCATAGGTAAATAAATATCCAGTTTGCGATCGTCCTTTATGTGGATCAGATAAATAGCCTGCATCTGCAAAACCAACCAACTGAGCAGTTGATTCTTTTGGATAATATAATCCTATGTCAGTGGTGCCTCGGAGATAACGTAATACTTGTTTGACTCCATTCCAATGTCTCGAGTTGGTAAACTATAATTAACTGCAAATGCTATATCAGGACGAGTGCAATTTGCAAGGTACATTAAGGCACCAACTGCACTGAGATATGGTACTTCAGGACCAAGAATCTCTTCTTCTTCATCTTTAGGACGGAATGGATCTTTTTTCACATCTAGTGATCGCACAACCATTGGAGTACTCAAAGGATGAGCTTTATCCATATAAAAGTGCTTCAAGACTTTTTCAGTATATGTCGATTGATGGACAAAAATTCCACTTGGAAAATGCTCAAGCTGCAGGCTGAGACAAAATTTAGTTTTTCCAAGATCTTTCATTTCAAATTCGCTTTTTAAACAATTTGCAGTCTTTGTGAGCTGAGTCCCCACAAGATTTAAATCATCAACATATACTACAATTATTACGAATCCGGATTCTGATTTCTTGATAAAAACACACAGGCAAAGTATATTATTCTCATATCCTTGCTTCAGGAGGTATTCACTAAGACGATGATACCACATGCGTCCGGATTGTTTTAACCCATAAGAGATTTTTGCAGCTTGATAGAGTACATGCTTTTGGATGTAGAATTACATGCTTCAGGCATTTTAAATCCTTCAGGGATTTTCATGTATATATCATGGTCTAATGAACCATATAAGTATGCAGTCACGACATCCATTAATCGCATATCTAATTTTTCTGTGACTACTAAGCTGATTAAAAATCTGAACGTAATTAAATCCATTACGGGAGAATAAGTCTCTTCATAATCAATCTCAGGTCTCTGCGAGAAACCTTGTGCGACAAGTCGTGCTTTATATCTCACGACTTCATTTTTCTCATTACGTTTTCACACAAATACCCACTTATATCCAACAGGCATGACATCTTCAGGTGTCTGGACTACAGGTCCAAATACTTCACGTTTGGCTAGAGAGTTTAACTCTGCTGGATTGCTTCTTTCCACATTGGCCAATCATTTCTACGTCGACATTCTTCGACAGATTGTGGTTCAATTTCATCATTACTTCTGGTAATGTCAAAAGCAATTTTGAATGAAAATATGTTGTCGACAACAATTTTGTTTCTATCCAACATTTCTCCTGTACTCACATAATGTATTGAGATCTCATTATTTTCAGGTACCTTTTCCTCTTCAGGAGTTATCTCTTTGGGAGTACCACTTCTGGACTATCTCTTCAGGAGATTCTATTTCATGAAATTATTTTCCAGGAGATTTTTCTTCAGGAGATAGATTGTTCAATTTTATTTCCTGTATTGTGGGAATGGTCTCTTCAGGAGCACCAATTTCTTTCTTTTGTGTCTTCCGCTTCCAGGGAATTTTATCTTTAGCACCCAGAGGTCTACCACGCCTCAAGCGTGTATTGGATTCATTTGCTACTTGTTGTTCTTTAGGAACATTAATCCGTGCAGGGATATTAGCAACTGAGATGTATGATTTCACAACCCTCTTATTATCTGTAAACACATTTGTACGACAAGTACGAGACCAATGCCCATTCATCCCACACCAATAGCATTTTTCTTCATAATTCTTTGACAGGTTTATTCTGCAACCCTTTGCCTTTTTCTTGTTTGACATTTCCCACTTCTAGTGGTTCGGTGTTGAAGAATTGTTATTCCACTTCGGTGGTGTTGTTTTTCCCTTTTATTCTTTCCCCAACCACGACCACGACTGTAGTTCTTTTTCTGAAAAGATGTCTCATTCACTTCAGGGAGTGAGACTCCATTCGCTTCAGGGAATGGTTGAGAACCAGTTGGTCGGGACTGATGATTTTTCATCAAAAGCTCATTATTTTGTTCAGCCACAAGAAGACAAGAAATTAGTTCAGAATATTTCGTGAACTTTCACTCTCGATATTGCTGCTGCATGAGCATATTCGAGGCATGAAAAGTAGTGAATGTTTTCTCCAACATGTCTTCTTCAGTGACATTTTCTCCACACAGAATTAACTGTGAAGTGATTTTGAAGCAAAGCAGAATTATACTCACAAACAGATTTAAAATCTTGCAACCTCAAGTGCATCCAATTATATCGAGCTTTTGGGAAGATTACGGACTTCTGGTGCTTGTATCTCTCCTTTAAATTATTCCATAAAATAAAGGGATCTTTTACCATAAGATATTCAAATTTCAATTCTTCATGGAGATGATGGCGTAAGAAAATCATTGCTTTGGCGCGATCCTGCAGGGATGCATCATTTTCCTCTCAAATAGTATTTCCAAGATACTTAGCATCAAGATGAATTTCAGCATCAAGGACCCATGAGAGATAATTGTTGCCCAAAATATCAAGAGTACGAATTCAAGTTTTGCAAGATTCAACATGATCTATAACAAGCAACGGATGAATAAGTTTCTAATCCAATTACACAAATCAACAAAGAAGAAAATGTCAAATCGAATAAACTTACCACAAGCTTGTGAAAGGATATAAAAATATGCAACTTCCTTTGACTTCAGGAATGAACTTTTTGCAACAAAATAATACATGTCCTTCTCTTGTAATTTCAAGTACTTCCTTCACGATCAGTAGAGCTTCGTGCTGATAACGTGTTGTAAAACTAAAAAACAATACGATTTAAAAGCATAACAGGGAGAGAAAGAGAGAAATAGTTCTTCAGGAACTATGATGTATTCTAAATATTGTTGTGTCTGTAATACATCTCAAGACCCATTTATATAGGCATAGGGTCATACATAGAATTAAAAGGAATTTAAACGAAATTAAAAGGGTACATAATGGTGGGAAAACTAACGGTTGGGGATAATAAAAAAGTGTAACGGTCATCCATAATAACCCATAATTATAATATTCATAACATTTATCATCTTTTTCCTTGAGCTGCATTTTTTTCAACCAGCTAAAAGTGTTTTAGCAACATTTTTAAAAAGCGCCGAAATAATATATGTTGTCAATAAGCAAAGCTAGGAATTTATTACTAAATCTCCAGGATTAAGGATTAACAAATTCTTTAACAGTCATAACTAATCAAACTGTACCTACACTATTTTTTTCCTTTAGAAAAAGAGGGCAACACTTCGAGTTTTATTGAAAAATCCTCCCTTGAGGCGGTCATAGAAACCATTTTACCATCCATCTTCATGCACCCTTCCCTTTGTGAACTTCTTCCTTCACCTTCTTCTAACCCTGCATTGTCCTTCCTCTTCCTTTTCCTCATGAACATCGTCTTCCTTTTCCTTAACAAATGAGAGAAAAGATTGAACACTTCCAGATTGTGACCGGGCAGGGAGCCTCATGTACTGGCGAACCATCTTAATGACATACAAAAGGAGAGAAAGGAAGCAGGCCAAGCCACATATTAGAAAGAGCCCCCAGAAGCTCTTAAGTGGAAGGCGGTCTACTTCTTCTTTTGCACCTTCTGACATGCAAGCTTTCCTTGCAAGCCACTTGTCATGAATCTTTTGTAGTTCCCCATTCTCAGACAACTTCAAGATGGCAATTGACATGTCAATTGCTAGCGGCGAGTCCCGTGGGAAAGCCTAATCAAACGAGATAGAAAAGAAGCATATTAATTATCACCTTATGAAGAACAAACCACTTGTGTTCCCACTGGGAATCAGTTTTCTATTGCAGTCAAAGAATAAGTAATGAAAAAACTAAATAGTTTTGAGTGATACTTACGAAACCCCATCCCATTTTTGTGAACTCCTGGCCTACAATGCTAAACTCACATCTAGTGGAGAGGAAGAGCTCCATACATGGATGCATGTCAACAATTGCAGCGACACCACCTTTATGGGGGCCATCTTTCAAGGCTCTCTCATATTCTTCTTCCAAGCTAAGAGAAACAAGTCTGGACTTTTGGATGTTGAGCTCTTCGATTAAATAACTATCGACAAATGAACCATGCATGTAACCAATGGGATCATTGCTTGCCATTAAACTTTCGATCCCTTTAATTGGAGAAGAAAGTTTTTCCACTGTAAGGATCGAGGTCAGACTTGCAGTATAACTTGAAGTAAGTACTAGAACGACAAAAAGCCATATGTTAAGCACAAAGCGACCAAGAGTGCTGTTAACATTTTCTCCTGTATAAAGCAGGAAAGAAGAAGCCAAGTATAGAATTATGTATATATAAAATGCTTGATTTGGGGCTGTGGAAATTAACCAGCAAGCAAAGACTAATTAAGCTAGAGCATTTCACTTACTAGGAGAGAAAAACAAAGTTGAAAAGCTAAACCTGCACAGCAACCACCAAAATAATCAACTAGAAGTACAAGATAAGAATCTGTAGAACACCAATAAAAAGGAAAGTTCAGGAAACAGTCCTAATTAAAGTATATCATTGTTTAAAACACCCTAATATCCCAAAATAGTTATTAATTAGAAGTTCCTAACAAGTCATGTAATATTTCTTAAAGGCTTACCACACTATTGTGACCAATTGTTTTCTAGGATGGCCTCCAAATTCGTCATTTGTCCTGCGCTCCAGAATCCAAACAACTACTCCGACAGCAAGGACAAATAGACCTGTGACACCCCACATCATTGGAGTAAAAGGTCGCAAAAAAGCCCAAGCACTAGAGTTCAACTTCTTAACTGGGGCAACTACAACTAGACCGGATTCGATATATGGTTGGGTAAAATCCACCATCTTTGTCCGGTTGGTGGTAATTGTAATATCTCCAACCACAGCATCGAACTCCTACATGGAAAGGAAAACTGTTGAATTATACATATAAATAATATTAGACAACAAAGTTTATGCTGATTTTATTTTTAATTCGTACTTACACCAGTTGTAATCATGTGCAGGAGATCTGTCTTTACTTGGATTGCTATGTCCATCTCCATATGGAACAAACTATATGGGAGTGCATATGGTAATAGTTCAACTGCAGCATTAAAGATATCAATGCAGTAACCATGGAAGATATCAGAGCCACCAACCCACTTGACAAATTCACGGAAACTAACAAGGATTGGTACTCCAACACGCAATTGCCTTTCCATTGCTTGAGAATACCCAGCCGCGAGGCTTTTGAGTTGTCTGTCCAGGCCATATTACACCATATAGATGATCAAAATAAAAGTAGTATTATTTTGTCGTACTTGCAGCTTTTCTGGAGGCAGAACAGATAAGCCAGAAGAATTAGACCAATAGCCAATTATCCTCATCCCTTTGCCAATGATATTGATGACTTCATAGGCTGGATGAATGAGGTTCCCATCCGAATTAAACTTGATTGATCCAGTTACACCACTTATATTAACCTGTAAAACGCTATCAAGCAACACTTTCCCTCCATCAAAGATGCTTAAAGCATCAAGATGTAAGGTCCCTCCGTGGAACTCAGATAAACTCGGATTATTTGAGAAAGAAATGTTCTCTATTTGACTTAAAAATGCGCCAAGTGCATGAGCAAGAAGTGAAACAGTGTCGTAGGCATATAGACCATAAACATTTAGTCCGAAAAGGTCGTTATCTTTCTTTGTAGCAATCAAGTTGCTCCATCTAGAAACAAAGTTCCTTTTAAGTTCTGAATCCGGAGTGTGCATACGCAATGTAAGGACTCCTTGAATACTATCCACTGCCATCGAAGGGAGGAAGGGTTCTGTGTCAAGTACTGTAGAGAGCCAGTCAGTTGCTATCCACACATATCCACTTCCCATCATTCCCATATTCCGTGCCACATCAAGTACCTCTAGACCCCAGTCAGCGTAAAGGTGAAGGATAATGACTCGAGAATCCATCAAAGCCACGTTAACCAATGAATTGGTGATGCTCTCCCGGTTTAGTTTTGGGCTCAATGGTGCTTTGTATGAGATTTTACAACGTTTATCCGCTAGCTTGTCCCCCAATGCAACAATCCCATTTCTGCCATGATCATCATCGGGTAGATTACTATCACGGCTTGCCATTCGTAGTAGCTAACAATATCTGCTACTGCAGCCATCTGGAAGAGATCACTTTGCGTTGTTCGAACAAAGTAAGGGAACTGAAGAGAATTCAGAGAGGGGTCTGTTGCTGCAAAGGATAATAAAGGGACTTGGATTTCATTAGCAATATGTGAAATAACATGAGCCATAACAGAGTGCTGTGGACCAATTATAGCCACTGTATCATTCTCCGTAAACTGCAAAGCTGCAAATAAAAAATGAAAGTTGTACCATCACTTGTCTAGAAGCAGAAATGGAAATTTATGACTGAACAAGTAGGAGAGGTAAGATTAAAGCATGTACCCTCAACGATACCCAGAAATCCACTAGATAACTTTGCATCCCGCATCTCAAGTTTCAGCTTAGTTCCATTTAGAACTGCTGGATTGGAATTCACATCTTCGACCGCAGCTTCTATTGCAACTTTTGCAACTTTGCCGATGGAAGAATTGAAGGACAAAATAGCCCCAATGTTCACAACATCAGGCCTTGTAGAAGCACCAGTACCAGTGGTACTTATAAGGAAAAGCCCGTTGTAGAACAGCAATCCCAGAAGCCAAAACATATTCATGGTACGTGGAGTACTGCACTGCAAACAAAACGTTCAACTCACTATTGAAGTCCATAAACGTGGAGTAAAGAAAAAATTCTCTCTATGATATGTTTGAAGTCCATAATTACAATCCGATACATAAATAAACGAAGTTAAATAGAATAAATACTCTTGAATTAACAATCAGCTCCTAGCTAGTTTCAAAATAATTCAATTCTAAGCAGAGTCTGATTTCACAGACTTCATTTTTCAAGTGAAAACAGAGTTCATTTGCACTAAACATATTATAAAGAAAACAGAGTTCATTTGCACAACGCCATGATATAAGAATCAGAAGGTAGCTAGCACATCTCATGAGATGGAGATCATCAGTGGTTCCGATCACGAAGATCAATCTCTTCAACTAAATTCAAGACCCCAAAGACAGCCATTCATATAATACCAAGAATACAACAACTACGGCACATGCAAGAATTAAAACTTTACCAACCTGGATTCGACGGAACGAGCTAGGTATCTATGATGGTGAGCAATATGCAAGACTTATGCTTTCACGGTTCACCTGCTGTGAACTTAGATCACAATGTGCATGTAGTTAGCCTGCGTTTTTCTTAGGCACCTGATGAATGAAACGCTTGTATTTTTGTACCTTTGTCCTCTTATTGAGTCGTGTAACTCGTGTTCAGTCAACAGGGTCCATTCTAGCCACAGGTTCCAATAAGTATGGGACCCTCTTTATCTCTACCTATTATGAGATAATTATTGTTATAATTATTGTTGTTAATTGATCACTTGTATATTATTAATTTTGGGTACGTGCAATGACATTAGATGTCTTCACTTTTCAGTGGAACGATGACACGGAGGGTCAATTCATTGCCAACAACGAACATCAACTCCTCCAACAGAAATCCCACTTAATATCTCATTTTAAATTAAACCGAAACAAAAAAATTTCCACCGAATAGGTTCTCACATCCTCCCATGGCCCATCGCTACCGAGCTACCGAGCTTGTTAGTGCATTTTGTATTGGCATAATTCCGTGTCAAAATATGTCTTAATCAAGTTGTATATTTGGTCTCCACATTTGTTCAAGAGTTAGAGTCGATGGTCTGTCCAAAGTCTTCATCACGTTTGACCTGGGTTTGACAAGCGCTCGAGTGACCTTTGAAAAAATACAGATAGAGTCACAAGCGTTTGACGAGCATTTGACAGACAACACATACGTTTGACCTACGTTTGACAAGCGCTCGAGCGACCTTTGAAAAAATGCAGACAGAGTCACAACGTTTGACTAGCGTTTGAGCACTCGACCCACGCTCGAGCAACTTCCGACAAATTTCAAAAATTCCTAAATTTTTGAATTTCCTTTTGAAATGTGAAACCCTACTAGAAAAGATTATTGAGGCATTGAATACTTGAGAGAAAAACGAGAAGATTTGTGCTTCAAATTGATTTTTTCTCTAGTAACCTTCATGCTTTTCAAAAATGTTAAATTTGTGAATTTCCATAGTAAGCCTCAAAGGACCCTGAGGCCGGAGCGAGTCTAAAATTATTGAGATTCATTCAATTTGTCCTCCAAGAGAACTACTAAGATTGAGATTTACTTGTGCTTCATTATTGATGAGTTTTTCTCTATTCTTTCTAAATTATCTCTGTAACCTTCTGGTGTTGAAGGTGTGCTGAAGAACAAGGTTTGTTCATGAAGAATCCATAAGAAGTTCCTCAAAGGTCTGAGGGGAATGCCGCACGGAGCGGGTCTAAGCAGGGAGGTTTAGATTATTACATTAGGGTTGTCAGAGTCAAGCAACTGGGTTGCCCGTGTCTGAATCACTGTTTGTAAGGTTTTCTTCTTAGTGGATTCTAGGTGGCTGTAGCCCAGAGTGGTTTTTCCTTTGAATGGTATTTCAAAGGTTTTCCACTTCGTCACCAAATCCTTGTCTCTTTGTGTGATTGAAGTTTGTTTTAATTTCCGCTGCTTATTTGTTGATTGAGTTGATTTGATTATTATGCATATCTAGGCTGAACAATTTTAGAACATGTTTTAAAATTGTTATTGATTTGTTAATTAGAGGGAAAATACGTATTCACCTTTCTAAGTGTTATTAGGGTCTAAACCGGATTTTTCAATTGGTATCAGAGCCTAAACTCGGTCCTTGACCTTTAGTCTAGATGAATCAAAGTCAACCTTTGTCTGTGCCTCCATATTTTGATGGAAGCAATTATGCTATTGGAAAGTTCGCATGAAATCCTTTTTGAAATCTCTTGATGAACGTGCTGGAGATCTTGTGTCAAAGGGTGGTCTGCTCCTATATCTGAGGTTGAAGGTGTTAAAACACCTAAAGATATTGGTAACTGGACTATTAATGAGATCAGTGAATGTAATTGGAATAGCAAAGGTTTACATTCTATTTTTATAGCTGTGTCTGCTGATGAGTTTAAATGAATTTCCATGTGTGAAACTTCTAAGGAAGCTTGGGAGATTTTAGAGACTACTCATGAAGGTACTAAGACCGTTAAAAACTCGAAGCTTCAAATGTTAACCACAAAGTTTGAAGAAATTCGAATGAAGGAAGATGAGACGTTTGATGAGTTCTATGCAAAGCTAAATGACATAGTTAACTCAAGTTACAACCTAGGAGAGAAGATACAAGAAAGTAGAATTGTGAGAAAAAGTTATGAGATCCCTTCCTGAAAGATTCAGACCCAAAGTTACAGCAATTGAGGAAAGTAAAGACCTGGACACAATGAAGATTAAAGAACTAGTTGGGTCTCAGCAAACTTATGAATAGACATTGCCTCAGCATAAGAAGAACAAGTCTATCGCCTTGAGATCTAGTAAAGAAGAAGTCTGTTCTGAGTCAGATGAATCTCTAGATGATGAGAACTTCAGCGTTCTAATCAAAAAATTCAGAAAGTTTTTGAGATCAAAGGATGATCAAAGAAGATTTAATAAAAGTGCTGAAAAGAATCATGGTAGCTCCAGTGGGTTTAGAAAGGAGAAGAGAGATAAGCACATTGCTCATGAGTCCAAGAATAAAAAATTGACTTGTTTTGAGTGTCAAGGATTTGGTCATGTCAGATCAGAGTGCCCAACATATCTCAAATTGAAAGGAAAAGCTATGAATGCTTCACTGAGTGACGACGAATCAAATTCCAGCAGTGATGAAGAAGAACAGGTAAATTTTATGGCTTTTATGTCTAGTACTGATAATTGTGATTTGCAGGATATTAACTCTGAAACAGAGACATCGGAGGATGAATCTGATGCTGAAGAAAGCTTGCAAGAGGTGTATGACAAACTCTTTAGGGAAAGCCTGAAACTGCACAAGGTAAATAAAAGGACCCTAGAGAAACTTCATGAGACTCAACTTGAAAGGGATAACCTCACTATCACGCTTGAAGAATACATCAAGTTGTCTGATGACTTGAAACTGAAGAACTTGGCCCTTGAAGCTGAAGTCAAAGACTTAGAGTGCAAACTAGAAAAATCTAATGCTCAACTTCAGCAATTCTCTAGTGGGTCTAAAAAGCTTGACCATATGTTAAGCCTGGGAGCAACACCTAGAAATAAGAAAGGTTTGGGATATAACAAGTCGAGTGGTGCATCAACTTCAAATACTGTCTTCGTTCTAGCATCATTGCCAGTCAAACAAGCAGAAATTAAAGCTCCTCAAAGAAAGGTGAGTGAAGGTAAAAAGACTAACTCTCCGTCCATGAATACTCATTCTCATATTGTTCCACCTAAAACACACACTTCACATCGGTTTGTTCCTACTTGCCATTTTTGTGAAAAAATAGGTCACATCAGACCTAATTGTTTTAAATTGAGAGCACAAGAGCACACACATAATAACCCTTTCTGTAGCACTAAGCATACAAATCTTGAAAATCAAATCAAGGTTCTCACTAAGCACACCATGATTATAAATGCAAAGTTGGAGAATTTGACCAAACAATCAACATATGTCAAGAAGATTTGGGTGAAAAATGGATGAAAACCTATTAGCCAACATGAAGGCTATTGGTACATGTTCTTCTCCCTTGAGTATTTTTTGTTCTTGCATGCATTAGCTTAGGTTGCATTTATATTTTTTTTTAAATTTATGTTCTTGTGTGTTTGCTTATCTTGTGAGTTCATGTTCTTTTATACCCTTGTTATTTTTTTTAATAAAAAAAAAAAAATTGATGATTGTTGTGTGCCTTTTGTCAGCACATTTGGTAATTGGCCTGATTGACATACTTGAGATTTTCGAGCATAATCTTTTACATACTTTCTCAATTTATGTCTGGATTATAATATGATTTGAGAGTCATGCCTATTGTCTCTTTTTGGTATTAGCTGACATGATTTTCAAATGTATTTTTGCATACCCAATCACAGTGCACACTAAATATGGTTAGATGAGGCTTGACCGCATGTGTGAGTTTTGGGTCTGCAACCACAAGTGAAAGAGATCATGTTCATCAGATTGAATTGACCTTTGACTAGCTGACCTTATTCATTGTCCCTCTCAGAGTCATAAGGCTCCAAAAGATTATCTCTACTTCAAAAGAAGTTGTTACTATTCTAGAAAAGAAAAGAAAAACAAAAGCAAAAGCAAAAGATGCAAAATATTTAGGGGGAGAAAAACAAGCAACAAAGTTGCATACTCAGGTCCTAGTGGCATTGGGTTTGACTTTCATCTGTGTGATATGTTCTCTTTTCACTCATGGTTTCATTTGGCTAGCTTTGACCTCCCTCACAAAATTAAGGTCTTAAGCCTCTCTGGTTGTGTTTCGTATTTCACACACGTATGCAGTTCTCATTTTTTAATTATTGATGTTAAAACCGTTTAGAGACGTGTGGCATACAATCAATGAATATTATTTTTCATGATCATACAATGAGCTTGTATTGATTTTCCTTGCTCTTGAGAATTTTGTTATGTTTCTTAGTTCCATGAATTTTGTGCTGATTTTTGGCATTTTGTTTCCCTTTGTCCATTCGTGACAAAAAGGAGGAGAATAGATTAAGGGGGAGCTAATAATAATTGGCTTTTAAGGGAGGGAGCTAATGTTTTGTTTCTGTACTTTATTTACAACTTCAATTATATATATCTGTTTGTTCTCTCTCTTTTTCACTTGGTCTTTGAGATTGCGTTTGTCAGGTAACAGATTCAAAAACTCTTGAACACATCTTTTAGGTCATAGGGTTATTATTCATGTAAATAGATCATTGCTTGAGTGATTAGCAAAGATCTATGTTTGTTTATTTTATATATGTGGGTTTTGTCACGAAATTGCCAAAGGGGGAGTTTGTTAGTGCATTTTGTATTGGCATAATTCCGTGTCAAAATATGTCTTAATCGAGTTGTATTTTGGTCTCCACATTTGTTCAAGAGTTAGAGTCGATGGTCTGTCCAAAGTCTTCATCACGTTTGACCTGCGTTTGACAAGCGCTCGAGCGACCTTTGAAAAAATGCAGACAGAGTCACAGCGTTTGACGAGCATTTGACAAACAACACATAGTGTTTGACCTACGTTTGACAAGCGCTCAAGCGACCTTTGAAAAAATGCAGACAGAGTCACAACATTTGACTAGTGTTTGACGCGTTTGACAGACAACACATAGCGTTTGACCAGCGCTCGACCCACGCTCGAGCGACTTCCGGCGAATTTCAAAAATTCCTAAATTTTTGAATTTCCTTTTGAAATGTTAAGAAACCCTACTAGGTTTTGGGTAGGCCTTCCTAAAGATTATTGAGGCCTCCATTGAGCATACTTGTGCCTCCTTCCTTGAGAGAAAAACCTGAGAAGATTTGTGCTTCAAACATTGATGAGTTTTTCTCTATTCTTTCTCAAATTATCTCTGTAACCTTCATGGTGTTGAAGGTGTGCTGAAGAACAAGGTTTGTTCGTGAAGAATCCATAAGAAGATCCTCAAAGGTCTGAGGGGAATGCCGCACGGAGCGGGTCTAAGCAGGGAGGTTTAGATTATTACATCAGGTTGTCAGAGTCAAGCAACTGGGGTTGCCCGTGTCTGAATCACTGTTTGTAAGGTTTTCTTCTTAGTGGATTCAGGTGGCTGCTAGCCCGGAGTGGTTTTTCCTTTGAATGGTATTTCAAAGGTTTTCCACTTCGTCACCAAATCCTTGTCTCTTTGTGTGATTGAAGTTTGTTTTAATTTTTCGCTGCTTATTTGTTGATTGAGTTGATTATTATGCATATCTAGGCTGAACAATTTTAGAACATGTTTTAAAATTGTTATTGATTTGTTAATTAGAGGAAAAATATGTATTCACCCTTTCTAAATGTTATTAGGGTCTAAACCGGATTTTTCAGAGCTCTTGTTCCTCAATTTAATCCAGCTTCTAGCCCTTTGAGTGTGTCACTCTGGCGTAAGCTCTGGAAGCTCAAGATTCATGCTCGTCTTCGGCTTCTCATATGGGAACTAGCTTCGACTATTCTTCCCACTCGTGCTCGCATTGATTCTGCCATCTTTTAGCATATGCAGGAGGTTAGCCGTTGCCCCTTGTGTGAGGGGAATGTGGAGTCAGCACATCATCTTTTTCTCCTCTTCCGTGTTAGTCGCACAATATGGAAAGAATCTCCTTGGCCCCTCTCGATTAGTCATTTTGTTGGTTGATCGAGTGCAATGTATCAGTTTACGGCATTTTGCCGCTTGGAGTTCATCCCCTTCTTTGCTTCCCTCCGTTTGGCAGCCTCCCTCGTTTGGCATTATAAAACTCAATGTGGATGTTGCTGTGCGTCCTCTCTTCTCAATGGCAGCTTGCATCTGTCGAGATCATCAGGGGGATATTCTGCATGCTGAAACTCGGCTGCTTGCTTCTGTTGATCCCATGATCGGGGAAGCGGAGGTTTTGTGGCTAGGTGTGGAAGTTGCTGAGAGAAAGGGTTGGAGTCGGGTGATTTTTGAAGGGGATCCGATGCTTGTTATGGTCGCTGTTAATCGTGGTAGTGAGGAATGCCCTTTGGCTTTAGATGTTCTCATCACTAAAATAAGGCTAGGCTTCCTTTGTTTTTGAGTTCTTCCTGTTGTTGTTTTTTTTTTTTTAAGCAAAGATTCATTCCACCAACCCACAAAAAACAAAGTCAAGGGGGGAAGGGGGATCATCAGAGTTAAGGATTACAAACAAAATACAATTCCGAGGGATATTACCCTCCAAATTCTCCAAAATAGCCCATTTGGCTAAGTTGTGGGCAAGCATATTAGCACCACGACGTACATGAGAAAACTTCCAACTGGCATGAGAAGTCAACAGAGCCTGAATATCTTGAATAATGGGAACAATAGACCAGTCCGGATGGGAAGGCGACAAACAGAGGGCGTTACAAACTTGCAAGATTATCCCCTTCGAAATCAATCAAGGGATAACCAAGAAGACAAGCCTCCCTAACAGCGAATAACGCTGCATTGGCCTCTCCCACAATGGGAGTACCTAGAGGAATTCTCTTTGTCCAAGCAAAGAGTATCAAGCCACTAGCATCTCTACAAACCGCAACTAGGAAGGAGCAAGTATGGCGAATGGCCACATCGAAATTAATCTTCCATCTATTACCACGAGGAGTCTGCCAAACAGCCTGTTTAGTGGGAGAAGTAACAGCCCACTCCTTGGAAAGTTCGAAATAGAGCCGATGGATTCTCCGGATGATGGAATCAATTGCCTCTCGCTTACTATGATGAAGCACTTGATTACGCGCGAACCAGGTAACATCCATCAGGATGGCCCTATAGCAAATCAAATTAGCGGACTGATCAACAAGAAACGAGAGAGACTCAATCGGATTTAACAAAGAGACAATCCATTCCCGAATAGATCGATCTCTAATACAATTAGTCTGAAGGCCCCATGGAGCGCCAAGCTAAAACAGCTTGTGGACAATAGAAAAAATAAATGGGCCAAAGATTCTTCTTCAACTACACAGAACACACACAACACATTAGGAGCATCAAGAGCAAGTGTGCGACTAAAAGTAGATCTGCATGGTAGTAAATCCCAAGCAATTTTCCAGAGAAATAGTTTAAGCCGATCTTGTAACTGTAAACTCCAAAGCTGTTTCCACAAATCCATCGATAATAAAGGAGGCAAAAGTACCGCATTAGCACCAAGAAGCTGGAAGGCAAACTTGACAGAAAATGAACCTTTGGGATCCGGGATCCAAAGGAGCCGATCAGGACCAGCAACATCTGAAATGTGGGTGGCAAGAATAGAATCAGCATCCCTCTCAATAAAAAGACTGCCGAACCATAATTTCATCCCAAGCCCGAGAACCGGAAGGAAAAAATCCTGCACTTTAGCCTCCTCATCAAATAAGGCATTGAGATCTCTTGGAGAAGGGGAAAAAAACTCAGCATTCAGGACCCAAGGGTCCTTCCAAACATGCACATCAGAACCAGAGGATATTTGAAATTGAAAGCAACATCCCTGCCTAAGGAAAGAACTGACCTTGATAATGCCCTTCCAAGCCCATGAAGGGGAAGCAACAAGGGCAGAATCCCATATAAATTTAGAATTAAGATACTTAGCTTTAAGGGCAACGATCCAAGGCTTAGAAGATTCAGCTTGCACATTCCAAGCAAGCTTCATAATAAGAGCTCGATTAACAGTGCCCATCTGCCTGAGACCAAGCCCACCCAAATATTTAGGAAGGCAAATGGAGCTCCAAGATTTAGGGGTCCAATTGTGTTTCTTGTCATCCTTGAAACCCCACCAAAACCGCATAAAAAGCGAATCCAAATGGGAACAAAGAGTCTTAGGAAGAAGGTAGTGGGACATGATGTGAGTTGGGAGAGCAAAAGCCACCGCTTTAATCAAAACAGTACGACCAGCTTGCGAAATGAGCTTCGCTTTCCATCCCTCAACCCGATGCTTAACCTTCGTAATCAATTCCGAGAACACTTGTTTTTTATTCGAGCCAATAACAATAGGAACCCCCAAATGCTTGCCCGGGTTATTAGAGTGCCGCAAATGTAAGAGAGATTTCTCTCCTTATAAGTGTGCAAATGGTTTGGCACACAATCTAGGCCCATGGGTTTATGAGGGCTTTGACCCTCCTTAGCTGTTTTTTTATTTATGTTCATGTAAGACTCTCTGTTTTTAATCCTATTTGCTTCATTAAAAACAAAGAAAAAAAATTAGGGTTAACTTAAGGTGGTCTTATTTTAAAGTTACTTGATCCAAAATTACACTCCCGGTACATATATTAAGGATTAAGATAGTCTAATCATCTGCTTAATTTTTTAATTTTCTATTTTTTTAAAAAAAACAAATTTTATAGTCTCAATAATTTTTACACAATTTAAACTTTTAATTTGTTATATCTACTCTCGGAACTCAAACTACGTAGCTAAACATGATAATTCTGCTAAAATAACTAAAATTTTGTGAAACTAAGGATCAGTCTTGAAAGCCTATTAAAAAAAATCATAGAAAGGAGAAGAAATGAATAGTTTTTCAAGAACTATGATATATTATGAATATTTTGTGTGTCTACAATATATATCATACCTCTTTATATAGGTATAAGGGTCATAAAGAAATACATATTTATAAATATGCGAATTCCAAGATACATTGTAAAAATCTAAATATATTTGTAGAAATGAAGATATGAGAGAAAACTGAAAGTCATAGGATCAAATAGTCATCCACAATATATTGAATTATAAGATTCATAACGCTCTCTCTTAGATAATCATACACAATGAATATTTCTCGTTAAAACTTTGTCAAGGAAAAATTTAATGGAAAAAAAATAAGTAGCAAGGAAAAAGAGTATAATATCCATGCGTACCTTTGAGTAATATAAAATTGTCAAGTTAAAACCTTCAAAAGAGAAAATCTAATGAGATAAAACTTTAGTAAAGGGAAAATAGTACAATATGTATCGAACTAGTACGCTCCCCTCAAAAGTACCACTGGCTTCAAGATTAATCATTACGTCTTATAATAGCAAAAGTAATTGTAAATGAAAATGTCACTACCAAAAAAACCTTTATGGAGGGTCCTTTTAGCGGCAATAGCAAAAAAATGCCGGATACTTTTTAGCAACTCTTTTTCAACAAAAACTGCTATAAAAAAATGCGCTGCTAAACGATAATCTTTAGTGGATACAAAAAGCATTGAATCATCTTTTTCCTTGAGCTGCGTTTTTTTCAACCGCGGCTACAAGTGCATGTTTTAGCACCATTTTTGAAAAAAGCGCCGAAATAAATATATGTTGTCAATAAGCAAAGCTAGGAATTCATTACTAAATCTCCAAGGATTATGGATTAACGAATTCTTTAGGAGTCATAACTAACCTAAACTGTACCAACACTATTTTTTTTTTCCTTTGGGAAAAGAGGCAACACTTCCGAGCTTTATTGAAAAATCCTCCCTTGAGGCGGCCATAGAAACCGTTTTACACATCCATCTACATGCACCCTTCCCTTTGTGAACTTCTTCCTTCACCTTCTTCTAACCCTGCATTGTCCTTCTCCTTCCTTTTCCTCATGAACATCGTCTTCCTTTTCCTTAACAAATGAGAGAAAAGATTGAACACTTCCAGATTGTGACCGGGCAGGGAGCCTCATGTACTGGCGAACCATCTTAATGACATAAAATAGGAGAGCATACAAAAGCGAAAGGAAGTAGCCAAGCCACATATTAGAAAGAGCGAAGCTCTTAAGTGGAAGGCGGTCTACTTCTTCTTTTGCAGCTTCTGACATGCAAGCTTTCCTTGCAAGCCACTTGTCATGAATCTTTTGTAGTTCCCCATTCTCAGACAACTTCAAGATGGCAATTGACATGTCAATTGCTAGCGGCGAGTCCCGTGGGAAAGCCTAATCAAACGAGATAGAAAAGAAGCATATTAATTATCACCTTATGAAGAACAAACCACTTGTGTTCCCACTGGGAATCAGTTTTCTATTGCAGTCAAAGAATAAGTAATGAAAAAACTAATTAGTTTTGAGTGATACTTACGAAACCCCACCCCATTTTGGTGAACTCCTGGCCTACTATGCTAAAGTCACATCTAGTTGAGAGGAAGAGCTCCATATTTGCATGCATGTCAACAATTGCAGAGACACCACCCTTCTGGGGGCCATCTTTCAAGGCTTTCTCATATTCTTCTTCCGAGTTAAGAGAACAAGTCTGGACTTTGGATGTTGAACTCTTCGTTAAATAGGTGTCGATAAATGTACCATGCTGGTAACCAATGGGATCATTGTTTGCCATTAAACTTTCGATCCCTTTAATTGGAGAAGAAAGTTTTTCCACTGTAAGGATCGAGGTCAGACTTGCAGTATAACTTGAAGTAAGTACTAGAACGACAAAAAGCCATATGTTAAGCACAAAGCGACCGAGAGTGCTGTTAACATTTTCTCCTGTATAAAGCAGGAAAGAAGAAGCTAAGTATAGAATTATGTATATATAAAATGCTTGATTTGGGGCTGTGGAAATTAACCAGCAAGCAAAGACCAATTAAGCTAGAGCATTTCACTTACTAGGAGAGGGAACCAAAGTTGAAAAGCTAAACCTGCACAGCAACCACCAAAATAATCAACTAGAAGTACAAGATAAGAATCTGTAGAACACCAATAAAAATGGAAAGTTCAGGAAACAGTCCTAATTAAAGTATATCATTGTTTAAAACACCCTAATATCCCAAAATAGTTATTAATTAGAAGTTCCTAAGCAAGTCATGTAATATTTCTTAAAGGCTTACCACACTATTGTGACCAAATTGTTTTCTAGGATGGCCTCCAAATTCGTCATTTGTCCTGCGTTCCAGAATCCAAACAACTACTCCGACAGCAAGGAAAAATAGACCTGTGACACCCCACATCATTGGAGTAAAAGGTCTCAAAAAAGCCCAAGCACTAGAGTTCAACTTCTTAACTGGGGCCACTACAACTAGACCGGATTCGATATATGGTTGGGTAAAATCCACCATCTTTGTCCGGTTGGTGGTAATTGTAATATCTCCAACCACAGCATCGAACTCCTACATGGAAGAGGAAAACCGTTGAATTATACAATAATATTAGACAACAAAGTTTATGCTGATTTTATTTTTAATTCGTACTTACACCAGTTGTAATCATGTGCAGGAGATCTGTCTTTACTGGATTGCTATGTCCATCTCCATATGGAACAAACTTATATGGGAGTGCATATGGTAATAGTTCAACTGCAGCATTAAAGATATCAATGCAGTAACCATGGAAGATATCAGAGCCACCAACCCGCTTGACAAATTCACGGAAACTAACAAGGATTGGTACTCCAACACGCAATTGCCTTCCATGGCTTGAGAATACCCAGCCGCGAGGCTTTTGAGTTGTCTGTCCAGGCCAGATTACACCATATAGACGATCAAAATAGAAGTAGTATTATTTTGTCGTACTTGCAGCTTTTCTGGAGGCAGAACAGATAAGCCAGAAGAATTAGACCAATAGCCAATTATCCTCATCCCTTTGCCAATGATATTGATGACTTCATATGCTGGATGAATGAGGTTCCCATCCGAATTAAACTTGATTGAGCCAGTTACACCACTTATATTAACCTGTAAAACGCTATCAAGCAACACTTTCCCTCCATCAAAGATGCTTAAAGCATCAAGATGTAAGGTCCCTCCGTGGAACTCAGATAAACTCGGATTATTTGAGAATGAAATGTTCTCTGTTTGACTTAAAAATGCGTCATGAAGTGCATGAGCAAGAAGTGAAACAGTGTCGTAGGCATATAGACCATAAGCATTTAGTCCGAAAGGGTCGTTATCTGTCCTTGTAGCAGTCAAGTTGCTCCATCTAGAAACAAAGTTCCTTTTAAGTTCTGAATCCGGAGTGTGCATACGCAATGTAAGGACTCCTTGAATACTATCCATGCCTTGAAGGGAGGGAGGGTTCTGTGTCAAGTACAGTAGATAGCCAGTCAGTTGCAATCCACACATATCCACTTCCCATCATTCCCATATTCCGTGCCACATCAAGTACCTCTAGACCCCAGTCAGCGTAAAGGTGAAGGATAATGACTCGAGAATCCATCAAAGCCACGTTAACCAATGAATTGGTGATGCTCTCCCGGTTTAGTTTTGGGCTCAATGGTGCTTTGTATGAGATTTTACAACGTTTATCCGCTAGCTTGTCCCCCAATGCAGCAATCCCATTTCTGCCATGATCATCATCAGGGTAGATTGCTATCACGGCTTGCCATTCGTAGTAGCTAACAATATCTGCTACTGCAGCCATCTGGAAGAGATCACTTTGCGTTGTTCGAACAAAGTAAGGGAACTGAAGAGAATTGAGAGAGGGGTCTGTTGCTGCAAAGGATAATAAAGGGACTTGGATTTCATTAGCAATATGTGAAATAACATGAGCCATAACAGAGTGCTGGGGACCAATTATAGCCACTGTATCATTCTCCATAAACTGCAAAGCTGCAAATAAAAAATAAAAATTGTGTTAGACTTTTAATGCATTTTCCTTGGAACTCTGTTTTGTAACTAATGCACTATGTAAAGGATTTGATATAGCTTGAATACGTTTTATCCCAAAATATCAGCAGCCAGTCAATTGCGTTTATATGCCCCCGCAAGATGGACGTTCCATCAGCAATGCCAATCTTGGAGCACAATAGTTGGAACCGATAGTAAGATAATGCTTTGGTCAAGAGATCTGCAAGTTGATCCTGAGTGTGCACGTGAGACACGGAGAGAAGACCTTTGTTGACGTAGTCACAAACAAAGTGCAGGTCAATGGCGATATGTTTCATGCGAGAGTGCATGACAGGATTCAAGCTTAAATGAGTAGCACCAAAGTTGTCACAGAGAAGTGAAGGAGGCTTAGGAAGACAAACACCAATTTCAGCAAGGAGTGAAGTAAGCCAGGCAACTTCAGAGGCAGCAGCGGCAAGGGCGCAATACTCCGCTTCAGTGGAAGAATGAGCAACGGCCTTCTGCTTGCGAGTGCGCTAGGAGATCAAGTTGGAGCCAAGGAAGACAAGGTAGGCAGTGGTAGAGGTTCTATCATCTTGATTCCCAGCCCAATCGGCATCGGAGAAGCCACAAAGTATGGAAGGAGCGTCCCAGCGAAGATGAAGGCCGAAGTTGACAGTGTGTTTCAAATAGCGCAGTATTCGTTTGGCTGCTTGCCAATGGATCGAACTGGGGCAATGCATGAACTGTGCAAGCTTGTTGACAGCGAAGCTGATGTTAGGCCGGGTGAAGGAAAGATACTAGAGGGCGCCAATCACCTTGCGAAATTCAGTTCTGTCTACAGAAGGAGAGCCATCATTAAGGTGGAGTTTGACACTGGTGGAGAGAGGGGTGTGAACAGTTTTGGCACCCTCCATCTGTGTATGTTGAAGAAGTTCACGCTTGTAGCCTTGCTGAGTAAGGAAGAGTCCAGAGGGAGTATGAACAACCTCAATGCCTAAGAAGTAGGTGAGAGGTAGAAGATCTTTGAGAGAGAGGCCTAGTTGGCGCACCACATCATGAATGAAAGAGGGGGTGTTCCTCATAAGGAAAAGGTCATCAACGTAGACCAGAATATAGGCCAAAACACCTGCTTTATTGTAGATAAACAAGGAACTGTCAACATAAGAGTTGGTGAAACCAAAGAGAAAAAGAGTACCTCGAAGAGCCATGTACCACACACGAGGTGCCTGTTTAAGCTCGTAAAGAGAGCGTTGAAGCTGGCACACAAAGGAGGGGTGAGAGCTGTCAACAAACACAACAGGTTGAGTTATAATGACATCTTCATCTAGCTTGCCATGTAGAAAAGCGTTGTTCACATCCAATTGATGGATGGACCAGCAGTTTTGAAGGGCAAGGGAAAGCAACAAGCAGATGGTGGTGGGCTTGACAACAGGGCTGAATGTCTCCTTGTAGTCAATGCCGGGTTGCTGGTGGAAGCCTTTGGCCATGAGGCGGGCTTTGAAGCAGTCAATAGTGCCATTGGGACGACGTTTAACACGAAAGATCCATTTGTTGCCAACAGTATTCTGAGAGGGATGAAGGGGGACCAAAATCCAAGTGCCATGGCGAACCAAGGCGTTGAATTCGTCTGACATAGCTTGGTGCCAGCGAGGATCAGAGATAGCTTGGGACACACAAGTGGGCTCTATGGGTTCAGCGAGAGGGTGCTTAGTGACCATGTAGAGCTATTTGGGTTTAAATATGTTGTTCATGGAACGAGTGACCATGGGATGGGGTCGAAGGGGGGGAGGGGGAGGGGCAGGTATTAACTCCGGAGAGGGGGAGGAAGGTGCTACCAAGAGGTCTAGAGAGAGAGCAGGAGGAGATAAAGAATCCGTACCTGAAGGAGGGACCAGGGAGGGCGCCGCAGGTGAAGGTGCTGGTGGTTCCTAGGGAAGCCACGGCAGAATAAAGAGCACATCTGCAATAGAGCCATCGGGACCCGGAGGGAGGGAGGCTACAAGGGGGGAAGAAGTGGGGAAGGGATAAACAGCTTCATCAAATGTGATGTGGCGAGACACATAGATCCGATTTATGGGTTGATAAAGGCAGAGATAGGCACTTTGAGTGGAGGAGTAGCAAACAAACACGCAAGGAAGAGAACGAGGTTGGAGTTTATGAGAGAGATATGGTTTGAGCCATAGGTAACACAAGCAGCCAAAGGAACGCAACTTGAGGTAGTTTGGAGGGCGATGAAATAGCTTTTCGAAAGGGACTAAGATTATTGAGAGCAGAAGAGGGGAGTCTATTGATCAAGTAGACGGCGGTTTTGATGGTGAAGACCCAACAAGAGGGAAACATGTGGGCTTGGTAGAGGAAGGTTCTGCAAGTCCCAATAATGTAGCGATGACGACGCTTAGAGGTACCATTTTGTTGCGAGGTATGAGGAACTGTGGTAAAGTGGCTAATACAGTGTTTTGCGAGGTAAGGGCGAAGGGCAATAAATTCACCTCCATTATCATTGTATATATTCTTCAATTTCAAGGTAAAGTGTTGTTCCAACATGGTGACAAGTTAGGTAAAAATGGCAGCAACATTAGACTTGCGAAAAGAGGAAAAAACCATACATCAGCATAGAGATTCTCTAGGGGAGAGGAGTTAACAAGAGATGTGGAGTTGAATGGTAACTGATGGGCTTTATTGAGGTGGCAGGAAGGACATTAGAGTCGTTGATTTGGAGGAACACACGGTGGAGAGAATGAGACTGGATGAGGAGAAGCCAAGACTTGCGCAGCATAGGGTGGCCTAAGCGACTGTGCAAACAACGGTGAAGGAAACTCGCAACCCAGAGAGCAAAGTGGCATTGGCAAAGGTACTCCACAGGGCTTGGGCAAAGGATAAACACCAACAACACTTTTACCGCGAAGAAAGGCGCCCCCGTGGTCAGATCCTTTACAAGAAAGGAACAAGGTTTAAACTCAACATAAACATTATTAGAGGAGGTGAAACTACGAATGGAAATAAGATTTTTTTTTAATGGAAGGAACACACAAAACGTCATTAAGGACAAAGGTACCGGAAGAGTAGGGAAGATGGGTAGAACCAACATGAGTTACAGCCAAACCTGTACCATCCCCAATGACAACTTCATCATGCCCATCATATTCGGAGTGAAGGTTGAGACTGGACAGATCA
>CM025856.1:199688-212636 GCA_003952965.2 Morella rubra
TTGGAGTTTATGAGAGAGATAGGTTTGAGCCACGGTAACACAAGCAGCCAAAGGAACGCAACTTGAGGTAGTTTGGAGGGCGCTGAAATAGCTTTTCGAAGGGACTAAGATTATTGAGAGCAGAAGAGGGGAGTCTATTGATCAAGTAGACGACGGTTTTGATGGTGAAGACCCAACAAGAGGGAAACATGTGGGCTTGGTAGAGGAAGGTTCTGCAAGTCCCAATAATGTAGCGATGACGACGCTTAGAGGTACCATTTTGTTGCGAGGTATGAGGAACTGTGGTAAAGTGGCCAATACCGTGTTTTGTGAGGTAAGGGCGAAGGGTGATAAATTCACCTCCATTATCAGTGTATATATTTTTCAGTTTCAAGGTAAAGTGTCGTTCCAACATGGTGAGAAGTTGGGTAAAAACGGCAGCAACATTAGACTTGCGAAAAGAGGAAAAAACCATACATCAGCATAGAGATTCTCTAGGGGAGAGGAGTTAACAAGAGATGTGGAGTTGAATGGTAACTGATGGGCTTTATTGAGGTGGCAGGAAGGACACAGAGTCGTTGATTTGGAGGAACACACGGGGAGAGAATGAGACTGGATGATAGAAGCCAAGACTTTCGCAGCAGGGTGGCCTAAGCGACTATGCCAACGGTCGGAGGAAACTCGGGTCCCAGAGAGCAAAGTGGCATTGGCAAAGCTAGTATGCCACATGGCGGGCAGAGGATAGACACCAGCAGCACTTTTACCGCGAAAAAGAGGCGCCCCCGTGGTCAGATCCTTTACAAGAAAGGAACAAGGTTTAAACTCAACATAAACATTATTAGAGGAGGTGAAACTACGAATGGAAATAAGATTTTTTTTTAATGGAAGGAACACACAAAACGTCATTAAGGACAAAGGTACCGGAAGAGTAGGGAAGATGGGTAGAACCAACATGAGTTACAGCCAAACCTGTACCATCCCCAATGACAACTTCATCATGCCCATCATATTCGGAGTGAAGGTTGAGACTGGACAGATCAAGAGGTGATGTTGTGTGAAGCAGCAGAGTCAAGGAGCCATTTGTTGTCACTGCCATTGGAAGTGGCACAATTGACCACGGCATCGCAAGGTTTGAGCTGGTAGCATTGTTTGGCGGTGTGGCCTTGCTTCTCACAGAATTGACAGATCACAATGGGACGAGAGTCAGATTTGCGAGAATTGGAGTGCTTACCAGAGTTCCTATGATTATTATTATTTTTAAAAGAAGCGGGAGGCTTGCAATAAGTGGAGTTGGCAGTGGCAACCATGGTGGATGAGGCAGTGTCCAGTAGTTTGAGATAGGCCTCATGGCCGAGAAAGAAGATCATGAAGCTTTTCAAAGGTGAGGGAGGTTTCGAGGGTCCGAATAAGAGCCACAATTTCATGAAAATCAATCGAGGCAAGTTCATCAGCGAGAGATTTGACAGATTGAAGGTAGTCGGATATAGAACGATCACCACGTTAACTCAAGGTAAGAGTTTCCTTGAGTTGCATAACTCGGGTTTGGGAACGATTTGCAAACAAACGTGCAAGTTTGTCCCAAGCTTCTTTGGAGGTGTCAGCTATGGCAATAAGAGGCATGAAACTTTCAGAGACCGACGCAAAGATAGCATGGAAAAGGAGTTTATCCTGCCGATACCAATGAAGGTAAGAAGGAGAGGCTGAGGAGGATGATGCAGCACGTGATGGGCAAGCAAGAGTGCCATCAATATATCCGAGGAGATCATAACCAATCAATAAGGTGATGAATTGGGCACGCCAAGAAGGATAGTTGGGTCCAATGAGTTCGAAGGGAAGCTGACTGGCTGTGTTAACAGCTACTAGGGGAGCTTTCGTAGAAGGTGGGGTGCAACAGCAGGAGTGGGCTGAGGGGTAACGACTGGGGTAAGACTGGAATTGCCGTCTTGAGACATGGTGAAAAAAAAAAAAAAGAATGCTCGTGAGAGACTAGAAAGGCTCTAATACCATAAAGGATTTGATAATTGTATGAAGTCGTTGATTGAATATTTCATTAACGGAGGAGACTAAATATAGTTACAGAGGATTGTTGTAAATAGAATAACGGCACAAAGTTAGGCTATACAAAAGTATTGGCGTAATCCTAGTGAACTAGAATCAAGCTCTTGAAAATAAGTGATTCCTAGAATCACGTTACTAGTTGTACAGGATCCCAAAATATCAACAGCTAGTCAATAGCTCGAATACGTTTTATCCCAAAATATCAGTAGCTAGTCAAATGCTTTGATACTATGTCTTTTCAGTTTCCTAGAAGGACTCAAGAATTATCTGACATTCATTTAAATGAATGTATAATGTAAAAGAAAATTAAGAGAGAACAATTGAAATGTGAGGAGGTTTGAGAACAATTTAGACAGAAGGTTTATAGTGTTATATGTATCGAGACTTTACCTTCTGATATAATAGACTCTGATTCTAGGGCTCTTTTGAGTCTGCAGACTTAATGGTATGCTTTATGATTGTTTAGGAAAAAAAAAAGTGAAGAGCTATCTGCTGTGGCAACTCATGTCCTCTATTTCTATTTCTCTATAAATATTCTCTGCTCACCATTCATTCAAAATCTTCAAATTGTACCATCAATTGTCTAAAAGCAGCAATGAAAATTTATGTACCTTCAACGATACCTAGAAATCCACTAGATAACTTTGCATCCCGCATCTCAAGTTTCAGCTTAGTTCCATTTAGAACTGCTGGATTGGAATTCACATCGTCCACTGCAGCTTCTATTGCAACTTTTGCAACTTTCCCGATGGAAGAATTGAAGGACAAAATAGCCCCAATGTTAACGGCATCAAGCCTTGCAGAAGCACCAGTATCCAGTAGTACTTATAAGGAAAAGCCTGTTGTAGAACAGCATTCCCAGAAGCCAAAACATATTCATGGTATGTGGGGTACTGCACTGCAAACAAAATGAGCAACTCACCATTGAAACAATTGTCTAAAGAAAAAATTGTTTGTGTGATATGTATCATGAAGTCCATAATTACAATCCGATACATATATAAACTACGTTAAATAGAATAAATACTCTTGAATTAACAATCAGCTCCTAGCTAGTTTCAAAATAATTCAATTCTAGCAGAGTTTGATTTCATAGACTTCATTTTCAAGTGAAAACAGAGTTCTATTTTTTTTCTTGATAAAGCAAACTTCTTTAAACAAACTTAACCAACCAACTGGTCAAAATCACAATAAAGAATAAAAGAGGGAATAATAGAAGGATCCCGAAAACCAAAAATATCACAGCGTGTAGCCCATTGGGCCAGGAGACGGGCTTGTTAATTCAGCTTTTGGGGAACCAAATGGATAGCCCACGCAAACTGGGCTTTGAATTTGTCCCAAAGAGACCTGACTACATCCTCAATCATCCAACAAGGTGACACAGGTGTGGTTAGCACAGAAGGTCGAGATTAAAATTAAATTCTGAAATGATTTACGAAGGGTTTCTGATCGAATTATGAACAAGATTACCATCAAATATCGCTTTCCTATTCCTCGCCTTGATGATCTTCTTGACCAACTTCACGGTGCTTCTATCTTTTCGAAGATAGATCTTCGAAGTGGTTGTCATCAAATTCGAATGAGGCTGGGAGATGAATGGAAGACTGCTTTCAAAACTCGAGATGGTCTTTATGAGTGGATGGTTATGCCTTTTGGGCTTTCTAATGCTCCTAGCACCTTCATGCGCCTTATGAATCATGTTTTTAAATCTTTTATTGGGCATTTTATTGTTGTCTACTTTGATGATATCTTGGTGTACAGCAAGCATAAGGAGCAACACTTGGAACATCTTCGGCAAGTGTTCACAACTCTATGGGAGCAAAAGTTGTTTGCAAATTTGAAGAAATGTCATTTCTTTACTGAGAGCCTTATCTTTTTAGGCTATGTGGTATCTAGCAAGGGATAAAGGTGGATCCTAGCAAGATTGAAGCAATCACGACTTGGCCTATACCAAGGTCGATTCATGATATTCGAAGCTTTCATGATCTTGCATCATTTTATCAAAGATTCATCAAAGGATTCAGCTCTATCATTGCACCTATCACTGAGTGCTTGAAGGGAGGTATTTTCAAGTGGACTAGTGAAGCCGAGAAGAGTTTTGAAATTATCAAGAGAAAGATGACGAAAGCTCCAGTCCTTTCCTTACTGAATTTTGACATTTTGTTTGAAGTTGATTGTGACGCTTCTAATGTTGGCATTGGTGCAGTACTTAGCCAAGAAGGAAAAACCTATTTCCTTCTTTAGTGAAAAGTTAGAGTGAGTCTCGCAAAAAATACTCGACTTATGACAAAGAATTTTATGCTATTGTTCGGGCCTTGCATCATTGGAGTCATTATCTCCTTCCTAAGGAGTTCATCTTATTCTCGGATCATGAAGCCTTGAAGTACTTGAATAGCCAACAAAAACTCAATTCCCGACATGCCAAATGGAGTGAGTTTTTACAATCATTTTTCTTTGTTCTCAAGCATAAGGCGGGTGTTCAAAATCAAGTGGCTTTGAGTCGTCGACATTCCTTGCTTTCTACTATGCAAGTTAATGTTTTGGGCTTTGAAGTGGTGAAAGAGCTTTACAAGGAGGATCCCTACTTTACCAAGGTATGGGAAGAATGTTCTAAGGGTCCTTATCACTCATTTTTATTACAAAATGGTTATCTTTTCAAAGGCAATCAATTGTGTATTCCACAATGCTCTTTGAGGAATGCCATTATCATTGAAGCTCATGGTGGTGGACTTGCTGGTCACTTTGGTAGAGATAAAACTCTTTCTCTTATCAAAGAAAATTCTATTGGCCAAAAATGGAGCGAGATGTTATGAGACATGTGGAGCAATTGTAGAATTTGTCACATTGCCAAGAGTCATGGCCAAAATACCGGGTTATACACTCCACTTCCAATTCCTAATTCACCTTAGGAAGATGTAAGTATGGATTTTGTTGTGGGTTTGCCAAAGACTCAAAGGAACAAAGATTCAGTTATGGTGGTTGTTGATCGCTATTCAAAGATGGCACATTTTATTCCTTGTAGCAAGACTCTTGATGCTTCTCATGTGGCGGATCTCTATTTTCGAGAAGTTGTTAAGCTGCATGGAATTCCAAAGACTATCACATCGGATCGAGATACAAAGTTTATGAGTCATTTCTGGCGTACGCTTTGGAGGAAGCTTGGAACTAACCTACAATTTAGTTCAACTTGTCATCCTCAAACCGATGGACAAACTGAAGTTGTCAATCAAAGCTTGGGAAATTTATTGCGGAGCTTTGTTGGTAAGAATATTCGTCAATGGGATTTAATTTTGGCACAAGCCGAGTTTGCTTATAATCGGTCCACTAGTCAAACTACGGGTTGTAGTCCATTTGAGATTGTCTATGGTCAGAATCCTATTAGTCCTTTGGACTTGGCTCCACTTCCTACTACTCATCAATTCAGTGGTGATGCCGAGGAGAGAGTGAAGAACATTAAGAAGTTTCATGAACAAGTTCGAGATCAGATTCTCAAGCAATCTGAGAAGTACCAGAAGCAAGCCAACAAGCACCGAAAGCAAGCAAGTTTCAAGGAAGGTGATTTGGTGTGGATTCATCTAAGGAAAGAACGTTTTCCGGGAGGAAGACATGCTAAGCTTAGACCTAGAGCCGATGGTCCATTCAAAGTGCTTCAACGCATTGGTGATAATGCGTATAAAATTGAACTTCCAGGGGAGTATGGGGTTTCAGCAACCTTTAATGTCTCTGACCTGTCCCCATATCATGAAGAAGAAGATGAAGAGTTAGCCTCGAGGTCGAGTCTTTTCCAACCAAGGGAGCATGACATGACACAGGTGTGGTTAGCACAGAAGGTCGAGATTGAAATTAAATTCTGGAATGATTTACGAAGGGTTTCTGTTCGAATTATGGCTTGTTGGAAAGATCTATGAGTCTAGTTTCCAATGCATCAAACGGCGTACAATTTGGAGTTTTCTAGACGAAGTTATGAATAAATTACTCCAAGGAGGTCAGGCTGGCAGTTAATTTCGAGGTCTAGTGAATTTGGACGAGTTTGCTATTTTTAGCTTGTTCTTTTGGATTTTCAAAGTGTATTTTCATTTCCCTAAGAGTCTTTTATGTTCCCTAAGAAGATGTATTTCATTTACTCATGCTTGGAGGGTTGTTCCAAGCTTTACTATTTAAACCCTATCTAGTAGTGGAAAAAAAATAGAGATTTTGAGTGTTTATACAACTTGAGCCTTAGGCTACTTTGAAGAAAGATTTCTTCTAACAACTCTTATCCTTCGGTGGATTCCGATAGGTGGCGAGTTTCTTGCTCTGTATCCCGTGTTGGATTACATTGGGTGGTGATTTCTGCATCCCTTTGTGTTCTACTTGGGTGGTGAGCTTATCTATCCAAGTGTGTGAGTTAGTGTGTTTCTGAGTGTTTTTCCCGACCTTTCCATAAACATCCTGAGATATCTATATCCTTTCACGACGTCCTACAAACATTCCGAGATACCCCCATAATATTCCGACATCCCAGAGTGTTTCCCGACGTTCCTACAAACATCCAGAGATCTTTCTCGCTCCAGACGTTCCGAGGTGTCCCACGCTTCTCCTCGATTAATCTCGGTATCACAAGGACTAGACTCCGGCGTAGACAAGTCCTAAAATAGAAGTTTGGAATCCGTCTCAAAAACAACATGCTGCCAGCAGAACAGGATGGCAATTTTGAATATTCTATGGAAACATTTTTCTACACGCGTGCTTTTGCAGTACAGACAAGGTGTGAGAAATGCTCTCCGTACAGTGATTTTGTTACTCCCTTTTGGGAGTTTGCCGGAGCCTTGGGCTCCTATGCTGGGTCATAGGCAACCTTTTCGAATGAAATTCTGATCGGGCTAGTTGGTGTTAGATCAATGGCTGATTTTTGTGCTCTCTTTGGTGGGTGGTGTTGCTCTTATTGTGTTGAGTTTTCCAGAGTGCAAGGGCGTCTCTAAGCATAGGCAGCCTAGGCGGTTGCCTGACCTTCCTATTTTACTTAATATTTAATAGGCCTTAATTTATGTTCCATATTTTAACATAGCAAAAGAAAAAATAAGTATCAAAATCTCATTTAAACTTTTTGAAATTCTCATCCGATGCAAAATAAGCATAATTCAAAATTTCAAAAAGACTGATGGACTTTTAACTTTAAATTTTAAAGAAGACTGCGTAACTTCCAACTTTTTAAATCCAAAAACTCCTTTTTCTAAACATATTCCAGTCATTTCTTCTTTTAACCCTACTTTCACTCTTCTGATCTCCACTAACTTTTCCTTATTTTTCTTTTCTCAACGTTGTATCCTTCTAACTTCTCAATTGTTAATTCAAAATATTACTTTCACTCCTCCTACTAACTCAAGTGCTATTATTCCAACCTTTCAACTTTTAAACTTTACCCTTTAGTTTTATACTTTTATACTTTTATATTTTGTTATATTTATCATTATTTTATTTGAAGAAAATTGAGAATTTGAGATTAAGTTGAGTACTGTATAATTAGTTATATTTTTTTTTATTTATAATAATTTTGAGATTTCTAACATTTTTAATAGAAAATACGAATCTAGATATAAAAGGCTAAAGAAAGAAATTATTTCAATCTTAAAAAAGAGCTCTTAAATACAAACAAAATTTTGATAAGTAATTTTGTATCTCAAAAAGTAAGAAGAATAATTTTTAACTAAAATTTATTGATATTTTATATTTTAATATAATTATTTATTATTTATTATAAAAGGCCTCATTTTATGATTTGGCCTAAGGCTCCAATAATCTTAGAGACGGCCCTGGGTTTTGGTTTAGCCAAAAAAAAAAAAAAGGAGGGCAATTTCGACTACTCTCACAGCAGCCATAGTTTTACCCACCAATGAGTTTATAGCCTGAATACGCTCTATGTACACGGTAAAAAGAGAGTTAGAAGAGTCTCTACAAGAGACGATTATGTACGATTATTTTGACGGAAAGCAAAGTCAAAATTGATCTTCTTCCAACCTGAGTCTGGAGGAGACCAGGAATCAAAAACCGAGGTTTGCTCAAAAAGCAAGCAGCCGAGTGCTCAGAGTGACGCCGAGCCACAGACGACTGAAGTTCAGAAATAATAACTGCCTTATCCTCATGAACAGCTTTGTTACAGGCGAACCAAACTTCATCAAAGATCAAAGCTGCATACAACATAAAGCTAGGCAGGCAAGAAGCACGGATACCCAACTGGAACTCAGCGTCAATCAAAAAACGAATCCAACCGGCAGAGGAAACAACTGGTATACAAGAGAGGTCAAGAGACCAATTAGATGAAGATCTCCACAAAGCACGGGTCACCAGACAATCATGAACCAAGTGAAGAATGGTCTCTTGGTGCCCACCACAAACAGAACAAGCAGGGCCAGGTTCAACATCCGCCACCGAAGAACGGAAAGAAGTGAAAAACAGAGTTCATTTGCACAACGCCATGATATAAGAATCATAAGGTAGCTAGGACATATCATGAGATGGAGATCAACAGTGGTTCCGATCACGAAGATCAATCTCTTCAACTAAATTCAAGACCCCAAAGCCAGCCATGCATATAATACCAAGAATACAACAACTACGGCACATGCAAGAATTAAACTTTACTAACCTGGATTCGACGGAACGAGCTAGGTATCTATGATGGCGAGCAATATGCAAGACTTATGCTTTCACGGTTCACCTGTTGTGAACTTAGATCACAATGTGCATGGAGTTAGCGTGCGTTTTTCTTTGGCACCTGATGAATGAAACTCTTGTATTTTTGCACCTTCGTCCTGTTATTGAGTCGTGTTCGGTCAACAGGGTCCATCTTAGTGCCGTTATTTGAAATCATAATGTTTGTCATGATGGGACCCTCTTATCTCTACCTATTATTCATTTTTCCAATTGTACCCGTATTAGTGGGAAATCTGATGCTGAAAGCCATCCTTCCAAGCTCTTTCTCCGTCAGTAGGTTACTGTACGGGGCGCGCATCTTCAAATCATCTGGAGTATTCTGCTATGAAAGGGATGTTACTTTGCCCACATGATATCCCCATAGGCAAACTTGGCAGGACCTTAAAGTAACTTTAAACACTCTTCCTTATAAGAACAACGAGCATCAACCAAGCAAAAGTCTATAGGATCTGGAATATTTCGATACCCCCATGGGTGTCGGCCGCAGCAAAAGAAATGAACGGAGCAAAGTTAGCTATCCATGATGTTGAGTAATATTATGCAAGACTTATGCTTTCAGCTGTTGTGAACCTAGATTACAATGTGCATGGAGTTAGCCTGCGTTTTTCTCAGGCACCTGAAGAACCAAACCATTGGATTTTTGTTCCTTTGTTCTCTGATTATTGAGTCATGTTGAATGAAGAGGGTCCATCGATCTTAGCGCCGTTAATTGCAATCAGTGTCGTTGTCATGATGGTCGGCTAATATATATTATTGACTATTAGCCACAGGTCCTTCGTGGATCTTTTCTGGACCTCGGGTGGGCTTTATTGTGCCCAGATTATCGGCGCTTTTAGTACTAACATGTTTAGATTTCGGTAGTTACATCTACGGTTACCAGTCATTCGCTTTTAGTACTGACATGTTTAGATTTCGGTAGTTGCATCTACTGTTATCATTCGCTCTTCTGCCTAATATGTCGTGTATAATAGTTTTCTCGATTCTTTTATGGGATCTTGTTAGTTTTCTTCTACAGGCCTTATGTAGGTAAAAATTCTGGTAAGAATTAAAATTTTTGGTTTCACTTCCGATTTCGGCATATACTGCAACTAGAATCAAATGTCATTTTTGGGAATTTGTGGAACCAGAAATTCCGGCGGAATTACCGTAATTTTTTGTTCCAATTTTTTTAAAAAAATAAAATAAAAATAGTGCTCAAAATAAAGTATAACATATGAAATTTAATTGAATGTTTATTTTAAATTTAGATTTTGATGAATATTTTATATTTATTGTTAATTTATGATGAATAACTAAAAAATACCAAAAATTTTTGTCTTTTTTTTAAAAAAAAAAAATGGCTCAAAATAATGTATAACATATGGAATTTACTTGAATGTTTATTTTAGAATCTATATTTTGAATGAATGTTTACATTATTATTAATTTATGATAAATAACATAAAAATCTTTCAAAAATTCAGTCCAGAAAATATTTTTGACTCATTAGAACCCCAGAAAAACATGTCCAAAGAAGCCCACAGGTCGAAACGGAATTTTCGATTTCTATTCCTGTAAAATACCGGAATGGAAATGGAACGAAAAAATTGCATGCCAGTGAGTGTCGGAACGGAACTAGAATTGGTCATTCTAGTTGCATCCGTTCCGATAAACCACCCTTAGGTTTATCTTGTATGGTTCTAACTTTTAAAATGCATGCCTTATGGCATTATTTAAAAAAAAAAAAAAAAATTAGCACAAGTTCTTTTGGATCCTTTTTTAATAGGTCCATCACAACCTCCATTGGGCTAACCACCTGCATGAACTATACATGTAGTCCATAACTTGGATGGGTTAAAAGGCTCAAATTCTTCTTCCTTACTCCTACAAGCAAAATCAGATATTCTAAACACAATCTCCCCTTAGGGATTTCTTCATCTTCTCTTTTATCACTCTCCCTCCTTCCACTACAAAAAAATCGGGTTTTAACAGCGGTCGTTTTAACGGCGGTCAAGAAAAATGCCGCCATAAGTCACCTATAGCGGCGTTTTTATGACCACTGTTAAAAGAAAAGAGTTTTAACAGCGGTCTATTAAAAGCACCGTATTAAAAGACAATGTTTTTAACAGCTGTCGTGTTTACAACGGTCATAAAAAGCGCTGCTATATGTGACTTTCCGCAGCATTTCCCTGACCGTCGTTAAAAAGACCGCTGTTAAAAATCAAAAGAATTTTAACGGCGGCCTTTTTAACGCTGCTACAGGTGACTTTCAGTAGCGTTTTTTGTGACCACCGTTAAAAAGACCGCTGTTAAAAGACAATGAAATTATTTAACAATGGTCTTATTAACAGTGGTCATAAAAAGCGTTGTTACAGATGACTTTCAGCGGATTTTACGTGACCACTGTTAAAAAGACCGCTATTAAAAAAAAATAAACATCGGCCTTTTTAATGCCGCTATAGGTGACTTTCAGCGGCACTTGTTATGACAGCGGTAAAAAAAATGTTATAAATTGTTTATACTTGTATATTATATGTCAGTATATATACAAAGTATGTAAAGATTGAATAAACCTTCCATACATAAGCACAACCTAAAGAAATTACTTAGTTAAATCAATACCAATGAAATCATTATTGTATAGTTTAGAAAACATCTATTATTATACTTATAATGAGCATGTATATTATTTAATTTCAAACAAAAATATATTGTGAGATTAGCTTATGCAATTAAAATACATAACTTAATATATGATCTTAGAGGCTATGATTTAGTCATTCGGTAGGTACATAATATAAGTTCTTAGGTTAATTAGCACATATTATGTATATATATATAATGTATTGTGACAACAATGTTATATATTGTACCTAGAACTTTTTTTACTACAATGTGATATGTATAAGTATATAAGTGTACCTACATGTATTGTGACTCAATTTATTATATAATAAAACAAGACTTTAAAAAAATGAAGTATAAGTATATGCATATTTATATAAGCAATAAGTGAAATAAACACTTGTATGTCATTAAGATAATCCAATAGTTGTTAACCCATGTTAATCAACTTTATCTAAGTTCGTTCTATCCATTATGGAAAGACATAAAAAAAATCGTAAGAGTTAATAAACCTTCTATACATAAACACAATCTAAAAAAATTATTTGGTTAATTCAATACCAATGAAATATTATTGTATAGTTTAGAAAATATCTATTATCATACTTATAATGAGCATATGTATTTTAAATAATTAATAATATATATAACACTATTCTGACACGTCAGCTGCTCATGTAGCTTTACAATTTTACTTTACCAGAATAAAAGAATGTTATATAAATCAAAATAAAATAAAAAAATATAAAAGAAAATAAAATATAAAGGAAATGAAAATAAAATAAAATATGAAAGAAATGAAAAGCAAAACGGTGCGTTTCATTTTCATTTTCATTTCCCACGCGTGCCTGCACTGAAATCTCTCCCTCCCTCTTCCTCTTTTATTCTCCGATCGAAATCCCTCCCACCTCTCTTGCACTGAGGCTTGTCCTTCCTTCTCTCCCTGTCTCTCACGGCTGTCTCAAATTGTGAAGTTTAGAGAGTTTTGGGGGGAGTGGAAAGGGGAGGGAGAAGGTGCGGAATCGCAGTCTAGGGATTGGGAGACAATTCAGGCGTTGAAGACGAGGCTGAGAGAATTCAAGAAGCCATCCGAGATTTTCGGTGGGTTCAAGAAAAGTAATCGAGTTTGGTATGTTCCTTCTTACTTACTGGCTTTCGTTCTTATATTACAAGCTCAGTAATTCATTTAACTGTAAAGTCAGATGACAATGAAAACGTGAAAAAATGCTATAAAATTATCAACTAATTGGTTTTTTCTCAGGTTCCTCTGAAAACGAAGTTTGAGGTTGCTTACTTTAAAATTGTCGAAGGATGAATAATGGAAGGTTTAAACAAAAAATGAAAATTTTCTGCAGAAGTATTTGAAGTCGAGTTGCCTATGTTCACCGTGAACTAAAAAAACTAGAAGGTTAGTATTTGCCATAGATGTCCCAACGAAGGTTGCAGGAAGTATAGTTGCGAGGAGCTTCCATTCTAATCTTAAAGCTTTCTAGAAGGTTAAGAAGCTTTCGCCTTTTCTGATGTGATCTCTACACGATAAACCATGTTATAAGACCTGGACATAATCTATAGGCACAAAAATGTTCATTGAATAGCATTTTAGACAATCGAAGC
>CM025856.1:216548-248396 GCA_003952965.2 Morella rubra
CATCCGTAATTGAAATAACATGAGCAGTAAAAGTAAATACCAATAATACTGATCTCCCCCTGAGATAAGTATTTCCATAGGAGGTCATCTCCCCCTGACTAAAGCACAGCTTATAGAAACTTCATTAGGAAGATCAGTATTAGCCTAGAGAAACAAGTTGTAATAAGAAACACATTAAGCTGAAAGATTAGCAGTTATCAAAATCCGAATCTAAGTTAAGCCCTATATTGTTCATACATGACAATATCATGAGCATTAACAAACACAATAATCAAGCATAGTCAGAAACATCCACAAAATCCAACGACTCCCCCTTTGTCACGAAGGAGCTAAAGAACTACTCATCATTAGATGAGTCGGACTCAGCATCCTCGTCACTAGCAGCGGCCTCGTCCTCGGCGTCCTCATCGACCGCTCCGTCCTTTTCATCTACTTCCTCAACAGCTTCCTCTTCCAAGGGCACATCCTCTAAAAGATCCTTTGCGGCCGCCTGAGGACCACTAGAACTGGACGCTTCATCAAGGTTGAAGTGTTTTTGTAGTAAGGAAACATCTGCCCCAAGCTTTCGCAAATCGAGTTTGAACACTTCTTGATTTGCTACAAGAGTGGACTGAACAGATGCTGAGGCAGAAGACCCCTCAGTCAACAATTGGAGGGCCTCAACCATGTAAGCCATATCAGCATGCAGAGGGCCACGAGTGGAATTTGATGAGGGAAAAGAGTTTGAGTGACCCTTGTGAGATTGACTCTGACTAAGAGTGAGTTTCCCAACAGTTTGAATTTTCTCATGAGGTTCATTTCGAGGAATAGAGATGAAGTTTGCAGCAAGAAATTTCAAGATCAAGCAACAATAAGGAAGTCTATTTGTGGTGGACTTAGAGTGGTACACTTTGATCATATGAGCAAAAATATGAGACGGCAAATCTATACGGTCATTAATCAAGAATGCATAGAGAAAACGCATACGTTCAAAGGATAGAGCAGAAAGATGCCTAGTGGGGAAGATATTGGTAGAGATAATCCGACTGAGGATTAAGTGCTCATAGTTAAAGAGTTTAGAAGTAAACTCTTTAGCTGTAAATTTCAATTTCTTTTGAGCCAAGTAATTGGCAATTGCATTAATAGATGGTCTAGTTTTATCAGAGTAAGGATAATAAGGTTTATGCACTCTGGGAAGGCCTAGACAGTGAGCTAGAACAGAAGGGTCAACCTCTATAGATTGACCACGAAAATAAACAGTGAAAGATGTGTTAGCTATGAAATTTTGCATATTAGAATAGAATTCATGTACCACAAACTTAGAAGGAGGCACGATATCTGTAATCAAGGACTCCCAACTGCGACAGTGAAAGCGTTCAGCAACATGCATCTCAGCAAGTTCTTCCAGTAGTAGTTCGCGCTCAACAATTAGAAGTTTGAGCGAGAACTTCTTGTGAAATGACTCCTTTGCGTGAGTACTGAAAAACCGTGAGCTATCGAAGTCTGCAGGAGGTGTTAGAGGAACCTTTGTTTGTCCAAAAGCATGTCTTGTGAATCTCTTTGGAGGGGGTGCACTTGTAGAAGCACCAGCACGCTTCTTGGAGGTGTTTATGGGAGAAGGTTGTTTTGATTGTTCACTAGAATTTTGAGCTTGTTTGGTAGCGGCTCTCTTAAAATGCACCATCTGCTTAAAATTAAAAGGAACTATTAGTAGTTTCCTAAAAGTGATACCTTAAAAACAATTACCTTATTCCATCCAAAACACACTAGTATAAGCAACATTAGACGCAACAAAAAAAATATGTAATGTCAACTCAAAGTATTCAATATCAGATAGAGAGTAATCAAATTAATTAATAAGACAAAGACACAAAAACCAACTATTTATCGATGATTTTTTAAAAAAAACTTTAGACAACTAAGCAGGAGCATGATTGAATCAATTAATCTTACTTAATCTAGATATACGGAGAAGAGATATACACGAAATGCATAGCAATTTAACAAATTTATGAAAGGAAGTAAAGCATGATAAATCCTGATTTTGAACAGATGATAAATTTGTTGAAATCAAAGAGTCAATCGGCAATGGGTAGAAAAGAGTTTTAAAAAAAACACTTTTACAACAAAACTTTAAGCATATTATAAGTAAAAAGCTCACAAATCAACATAATCACATACCGAACCCACCACGCGGGACCACACAACCAAAAGGGCCGCCAACAAGTCAAGAAATCAAATAGAAGGTAAAGACAAGACAATAAAACTTAGAAAGCTTACCTTTTTAATCCTTAGTGGGTGATTAAACAAATGTTAGCACCAACTAGAATCCAAGATTAATGGGACTGTGTGTGGCAGCAGGTGAGTGTAGTGAAGGGAGAAGTATTCGTTGGGTAGAAGTGAGAAGGCACGAATACTAGGGTAAAACTAGATAAGCGAGGGTAGTTTGGGTAAAAGAGTAGTGTATAGTTGAATAATTGTGACGTGGAGTCCAGGGTACCCTTATAAGGCAGGAGAGACGCGAAGCCTGTGAGCCTAGGATAACCAGGAATTGATGCTAAGGCCAGTATGCCCGGGATGGCAGGGTACAGATGCTGATGCCTGTATGCCCGGGATGACAGGTGACAGACTCGAAGGCCTGTGAGCCCGGGATGCCCGAGGACGCGTATGCCTGTGTGCCCGGGAATCCCGAGGTATGTTATCTCCAGGCGTAATAATTACGCGAGATGCCCTGTACGACAGGAATGACCAGGATCAGGCCTGGTAAGCTCGGTGTGCCCGGCTAACCTCCAGGCACATGCCTGTATGCCCGGGATGACCTATAAGCCCTGTGTGCCCAAGTTATTCCTAAGCCCATACTTTTAAAAGAAATACCAGGACTTCTTCCTGAACACAAACACTGTCCAGCATTATCACCTTGGTTATACAAACTACAAGAATCATTAAAAAATCACGAAATTATTAGAAAAACATCTAGAATCATATTAGTAAAACAACCAAAACAACTACCAATTTTTTTAAGAGATCTGACAGACACCTACGGCTTGTCGCAAAAATTCAAATCTTATTGTATCAAGAGGTTTTGTAAATAGGTCAGCTAATTGGTTTTCATGGGAACATGCTCAACAGTAATATATTGATTTTCAACAAGATCACATATAAAATGGTGTCTTATATCTATATGTTTAGTACGAGAATGTTGTAACAGGATTTTTAGAGATGTTTATAGCACTTGTATTATCACAGTATACAAGCATGGATTTTTGATGTATTCCATAATCAGAACATTTGTTTCATCCAAGGAGTTGTGTGCAACAACTTCCCATGGCTATGTACTCTGCCTCAGCGTGATAAAGAAATGGAACTTTGCTTTTTACTAAGCCAAGCTACTAAATTTGAGCCCAATAAAAACAACCACCAGATGTGCTTTTTCTGTCATCAATTTCCAGCCCAATTTGCATCAGTAAATCCTACCAAGTGAGTATTAGATTCTTTGGAATACCAAATACCATAATCCACAGTACCATTTACATATCGTATAATTTTCTTCACTACTTCCAAATGACTTTCTTTTGGATTTGCTTGAAATCTTGCACATATTCCTACACTAAAGATAAGTCAGGTCTGCTGTCAGTTACATAGTAAACTTCCAATCATACTTCGATACATGGTATGATCTACACTTTTACCAGAAGCATCAATATTCAGTTTAATAGAGGTATTCATAGGAACTTTTGTATGCTTTTTATTATCTAAATCAAAACGTTTTACAAGATCTTTACATACTTTGATTGAGAAATAAACAAACCATCCTTTGATTTGTTTAATTTGCAAACCAAGAAAATAATGAAGTTCTCCTATCATACTCATTCTTCATGGATTCAGCAAATTCTAAGGCAAGTACTTCTTTAGGAGAGCCAACACAATGTCATATACATAAATTTGTGCTATGATAATATTTTTGTTAATTTTCTTTATAAACAGAGTGCGGTCAGCACTACCTCTTATAAAGCCATTATCAAGTAAATATGTAGATAACCTATCATACCAAGCCCTAGGAGCTTGCTTTAGACCATAAAGAGCTTTCTTTAACTTGAACACATGATTAGGATAGTTTTGATCTATGAATCCCTTAGGTTGTTCTACAAATACTTCTTCTTGCAGAATGCCATTTAAAAAGGCACTCTTCACATCCATTTGATGAAGTTTGAATCCCATAGAATAAGATATAGCTAATAAAATTCAATAGACTCTAGTCTTATTACAGGAGCAAACGTTTCATCAAGTCTATGCCTTCTACTTGTGTATACCCTTGTGCTACAAGACATGCTTTATTTCTAATAACAACACCATTTGCATCAGATTTATTCTTATAGATCCATTTAGTACCAATGATTTCTTAGCAGTAGGTCTAGGAACTAAACCACACATCATTCCTAATAAATTGATTCAACTCATCATGCATTGCATTATCCAAAATTCATCTTTTAATGCTTCATCAACATTTTTGGTTCAATAAAGAGACATAGCAAGATATGTAATTTGGTTTAGAACTCTACCTCTCAGTCTCATACCTTCATTGGCCTTACCATGATATTTTCTTTGGATGATTTAATTTAACACGAGAAGAAGGTTCCAAGCTATTCTCTGAATCTGAATCTCTGTATCCATCAGATTCTGTGTCGGATGAAGTTTGCTTTTCTTCAGTGAATTCAGATTGCTCAGTTGGTTCATCTTCTTCTTCAACCTGATTTTCTTTTATTTCACAATATCCTCAATATTTTTCAGGTTAGAATCGAAATGAAATCATCATCTATTTTAACATTTATGGATTCCATACAACAAGAGTACGTAAATTGTAAATACGGTAAGCTCTACTAGTTGTTGAATAACCTAAGAATAGGCCTTCATCACTATGAGTCTATAACAACCACAAAAACTTCCCCTTTTTAATAAAAATGCAATCTGAAAATACCCTAACAATTAAAAGCAGATCTGAATGTGTATAATGCTAAGCAAAATATAGCAATAATGATAAAGCATAAATCTCCACAAATATGAATATGTACTGAAACGTAAGAGAGATAGAGTTAGAGAGATGACACCGTATTTTTAGGTGGTTCGGCCAACACTTGCCTACGTCCACCCCCAAGGCTATTGACTTCCTTGGGCTTCCTTCACTATTCTCCAAATAGCAAATACACCTTAGCTTCCGGGGTGCTAAGGAACCTTTACAAAGCATTTTTCGAGCTCACGCTTTAACTCTCTCACAAATCCCAAAACCCAAGGGATTTCTTCTACTCTCACAAGTAGGACAAGTGTTTTCCCAACACTCAAATGTTTTACAAATAGATGGGTACAATGAAGGAATGGCTCTCTAAGCCGAATATGCAAGTGGAAAGCTCACAACGTGTGGAATGGCTCTCTAAGCCAATCAGCAAATGAAAAGCTCAATAGAGTGCAAGAAGACAAGATTCTTGAATGAAACCTAAAGTTTGGCAAGTAGGAGCACAAGCTTTCTTGGTAGGTGCGGTTTTCCCTCTTCTTCAAAGCACTTTCTCTCTCTAGAAGTTAGGGCACGATTGATTGCAAGTGTGTTGTCTCTTCTTCAAGAAACTTCTCTCTCTTTGGAGGCTAGATCGTCAAGGATAAGCAAGAGAAGAAGATTTAACAATGAAGCTTTGATCTTGAAGGAATCAGCAAATGAAATCTTTGGATCTTGCTTTCTCTCTCTATTGGAGGTAGATTTTGAATAATGATGCAAATCCTTGCTTTCTCTCTCTATCTCATTCTATATATAGTCCTCTAGGTTTCAAGGGTTTCTTGTAAAGTTTGAGTGCCGTTGGAGGTCATTTGAGACCATTTGGAGACTTTTTGGATAAGTTGGCGTCGTTCCAGACTGCAAATTCGCACTATGTGTCGACACATTGATGGTATGTGCTGACACATTAAAACTTGTCTGAAAAGACAGTGCAATGTGTCGACACATGTGTGTCGACACATTGAACACTTAGTCTGAAAAATCTTTGAGCAATAAAACTTTAAAGCATCCAAACCATTCCAACACTTCTTTAAACACCTACAATATGAAAAATTGATCTTATCAACTTATGTAATGGTGTTCAAGTACACTTAAAAATAATTTAAAGAAATAACCTCAATCTTTTGAAATATATTTTAGAAATAGTGGATTGACAAGTAAAATCTAAAAGTCTTCAAAACTTAGAATTTTTGTTATCATCAGTTACTTTGAATTCGAAGATGTTAATTATATAACAACTTCACCCGAATTTCTTAGCCATACCTTTACCATGGAGCATTACCCGAGCCATTTCTTGAAGGACCCGATTTTTTCTCTCAACAACTCCGTTCTGTTGAGGTGTTATAGGTGCAGAAAATTCTTGATGTATCCTTCATCAAGACACAAGGTTGGAAGTTTAATTGTCAAATTCCTTCCCATGGTTACTTTGAATTCTGCAACCTTGTTCATTTTGCAGATTACAAAGATTTTTAATTTTGTCAAAAGCTTTAGATTTTTCTTTAAGAAGCTAAATACACGTAAACCTGGAAAAGTCATCTACAACAACAAGTATCTATTTTATGCCACCAAGACTTTCAGTCCTAGTTGGCCCCATTAAATCCATATGTAATAGATCTTAGCATCTAGAAGTCAGAATCTCAGTGGTCTTTTTATGAGAGGTTCTAATTTGTTTCCCTAATTGACAAGGTCCACAAACATTGTCAATAACCTTTTGTAGTTTAGGTAAACCATCAACCAACTCTGTAATTTTTGCCAAGTCACGGTAGTTAATGTGACCTAGCCTTCGATGCCAAAGGTGTGTTATATTAATATTAGATTTGTTGCAAGACACTGCATCATCAATGATTAAACCATAATAGTTATCATATGTTCTTGTTCCATTAAACACAGATTTTCCTTTAGAGTTAATAACAAAACACATGTTTTTAGTAAATCTTACATCAAATCCTGAATCACATATCTGACTAATGCTTAACAAATTTGATTTTAGACCTTGTACATAGAGAACATCATTAAAAACTAAAGAACCAGGAAGAGTTACATAACCTTTACCAAGAATTTCAGATTTACTCCCATCTCCAATGGTTACAGCTCCTCCTTTACCATCGTTAAAAGTGGTGAACATGTTTTTGTCTCCACACGTGTTTAGAACAGCCACTGTCAAGGTACCATGTAAAGTTGCTCTTTGCCTTTAAGGCAATATGGGCTACACAACAAGAGTTAGTAGATTTTTTCTTCCAAGCTTGTTTCTCATTATTCAAAGGGTTTAACCTCTGATTTATAAGTTGAATTTGCTGAGTCAATACACTTACTTGAAACGTCAACTTACTAAACTCAGATTTTGAAACACTGTTGTAGTGATCTTGCCTACTTTCACTTTTCAAGAGATCATAACACTTTGGTTTAATGTGACCAAGTTTTCCACAGTGAAAGCAAGTAGGAAGAAATCTAGAATTCTTAGAATTAATAGAGCCAGGGTTTTTCGAAATTACTAGTTCCTTTACCTTGATTTGTGGTGCGGTTACAGTAGACTTCTTTTTAGTAGTTGGTACAAATACTACCTTATTTGAAGTTGAGGGAACTGATGTCGAACTGTTAAATCCCAAGCCTCTTTTGTTGCTATCAGACTGACCAATGCAAAGTATCTTGTCAAGTTTACTGGTTTCTATTGTGAATTTCTTCATCTGAACATCAGCTTGTTCCAGCTCCTTGTTTAACTTCACAACTTGATCTTCAAGGGCTTTATTTGTCATGGTAAGCTCCTGAATCTTCTGACTTAACTCGTCTTTCTCTTTTTCCATTTTCTTAAGAATCATGACATTTTCCTTTTTAATTTTGATACTCTCCTCAATAATTCTTGATAAGCTTCTTTCAAGCTCTCAACCTCGTTCAAATCTTCAGCAGTGGTTTCATCTAGATAATCACATTCAGCAAACTCATTAGATAAAATAGATGAAGTAAAAGCTACAAAATTTACCTTATCAGATTTAGAGGTTTCATGATCAGAGGAACTTGTATCTGATTCTGAATTTGAGAGAGATGTCTTTAACACTCGCTTTCCTTTTGATTTCAAGAAGGTCGGACATTCAGCTTTAAAGTGACCAAACCCTTTGCATTCATGGCATTGTGATCCCTGGTTTGGTTTCTTCTTGAATTCCCTTCGTTCAGTTTTATCCTTTTGTTCATTTTTCTTCCAACTTGTCTTTGTAACGGGCTTCGAATTTGACTTCTGTGCATTCCAATTTTTGTGCCCTTTTTAAATTTGAAGACTTTTCTCACATCCATCATCCAACTTAACAAAGGAGTGAGTGTCCATACATTCTGTTCTTTTTATTGGGAGCAAATGTTTGACTGGTTAAATGTTTGTTGTCTTTCTGCTCTTCAAATTTATAGCGGATTTAAGTTCTAGTGTTGCAGTAGCAGGGCAACGATGTTTAGCTGCATAAAGTTTAACAAAGTTAGAAATGCTATTGTCATATATCCATTTGTGTTATGTCTCAACACTTTCATTTGGGCTTATTAAGTGACTTATTCTAATGACAGAGAACATGACGTACTGCAGATATATCGCAGCGATAGATGGTGCTGTCAATAAGCGGCACTTAATAGCCATCAGTGAGGGGACAGTGATTGAGGGTCTCCATTGCACTCCAGATTCTGTGAAATTACTTCCACAACAACTAGATATACCAAGACCTCGTCTTCTCATTAGGGTATTTGTCAGCTGGATGAACGATTGCATGGTAGTGTACATCGAGCAGGAAATTTTTAAAACTATTGAGAACGAAATATTTTGCAACATTTTCAGAAGATGCAGAAACACAAGATCCAATTGCCCCTTCTTAGTCATAGTACATAGTACAATATGTTAATTTCAATATTTTTAGTCTTTAATTTTTTATATTGTAATTCTAAGACAGTTTTTAGCATTATGTATGAAAAAAAATTCAGTCATTTCGCTTTAAAAGTTCACTATGGTTGGCTTCTAATCCTGGTTCCGCCACTGCCTGTACTGGCAAAATATCCTAATGAAATACAAAAGGAGAGATAGAAAGCAGGCCAAGCCAAATATTAAAAACAGCCCCCAAAAGCTCTTTAGTGGAAGGCGGTCTACTTCTTGCTTTGCACCTTCCAAGCTGCAAGCTTTCCTTGCAAGCCACTTGTCATGAATCTTCTGTAGTTCCCTATTCTCAGACAACTTCAAGATGGCAGTTGACATGTCAACTGCTAGCGGCGAGTCTCGTGGAAAGGCCTAATCAAAGGAGATATAAAATGAAGCCTATTAATTATCACCAGCTTATGAACAACAAACCACTTCATGTGTTCCCAACGGGGATAACTTTTCTAGTGCAGTCAAAAGATAAGTAATGGAAACTAATTAGTTTGGAGTGATACCCCACCCCATTTTGGTGAACTCCTGGCCTACTATGCCAAAGTCACATCTATTTGAAAGGAAAAGCTCCATATATGCACGCATGTCAACAATTGCAGAGACGCCACCCTTCTGGGGACCATCTTTCAAGGCTTTCTCATATTCTTCTTCCGAGTTAAGAGATACAAGTCTGGACCTTTGGATGTTGAACTCTTCGGTTAAATAGGTGTCGATAAATGTACCATGCTGGTAACCAATGGGATCATTGCTTGCCATTAAACTTTCGATCCCTTTAATTGGAGAGGAAAGTTGTTTCACTGTAAGCATCGAGGTCAGACTTGCAGTATAACTTGAAGTAAGAACTTGAACCACAAAAAGCCATATGAGAATCACAAAGCGACCAAGATAGCTGGAAGTATTTTGTCCTGTATAAATCAGGAAAGAAGAAGCTAAGCATAGAATTATGTACATATGAGACGCTTGATTTGGGGCTGTGGAAATTAACCAGCAAGCAAAGACTAATTAAGCTAGAGGGTTTCACTTACTTTCAGAGAAAAAAAAAGTTAAAAAGCTAAACCTGCACAGGGCAACGAAAAAATTATAAGCAATCAGAACAAGATAAGAATCAGGAGAACAGGGTCCATCTTAGTGCCATTATTTGCAATCAGAATGTTTGTCATGATCATGGGACCCTCTTATCTCTACCTATTATTCATTTTTCCAATTGTACCCGTATTAGTGGGAAATGTGATGCTGAAAGCCATCCTTCCAAGCTCTTTCTCCGTCAGTAGGTTACTGTACGGGGCGCGCATCTTCAAATCATCTGGAGTATTCTGGCATGAAAGGGATGTTACTTTGCCCACATTATATCCCCATAGGCAAACTTGGCAGGACCTTAAAGTAACTTTAAACACTCTTCCTTATAAGAACAACGAGCATCAACCAAGCAAAAGTCTATAGGATCTGGAATATTTCGATACCCCCGTGGGTGTCGGCCGCAGCAAAAGAAATGAACGGAGAAAGTTAGCTATCCATGATGTTGAGCAATATTATGCAAGACTTATGCTTTCAGCTGTTGTGAACTTAGATTAATGTGCATGGAGTTAGCCTGCGTTTTTCTTAGGCACCTGAAGAACGAAACTCTTGGATTTTTGTTCCTTTGTTCTCTGATTATTGAGTCATGTTGAATGAAGAGGGTCCATCTTAGCGCCGTTAATTGCAATCAGTGTCGTTGTCATGATGGTCAGCTAATATATATAATTGAACACTAGCCACTAGTCCTTTGTGGATCTTTTCTGGACCTCGGGTGGGCTTTGTTGTGCCCAGATTATCGGCGCTTTTAGTACTAACATGTTTAGATTCCGGTAGTGGCATCTACGGTTACAAGTCATTCGCTCTCTCTCTGCCTAGCATGTAGTATATAATGGTTTTCTCGATTCTTTTTTGGGATCTTGTTAGTTTTCTTTTACAGGTATTAATTAGGCCTTATGTAGGTTTATCTAAGCATGGGCAAAAATTCTGGTAAGAATCAAAATTTTCGGTTCCACTTCCGATTCCGGCATATACTGGAATCGGAACCAAAAGTTATTTTTGACAATTTTTGGAACTAGAAATTCCAGCGGAATTACCGTAATTTCCGGTTCCAATTTTCTAAAAAAATAAAATAAAAATAGTGCTCAAAATAAAGTATAACATATGGAATTTGATTGAATGTTTATTTTAAATCTAGATTTTAGATGAATATTTTACATTTATTGTTAATTTATGATGAATAATAAAAAATACCGAAAATCCAGTTCTTTCTTTTTTTTTTTAAAAAAAAAAATGGGCTCAAAATAATGTATAACATATGAAATTTGCTTGAATGTTTATTTTATAATCTATATTTTGGATGAATGTTTACATTATTATTAATTTATGATAAATAACATAAAAATCTTCCAAAAATTTAGTCCAAAAAAATAGTTTTTGGTCATTACTGCCCCAAAAAAACATGTCCAAAAAAGGCCACATGTCGAACGGAACTTTCGATTCTATTTCGGTAAAATACTGGAATGGAAACGGAACAAAAAAATTGCATGCCAGTGAGTATCGGAACGGAACCAGAATTGGTCATTCTAGTTGCATCCGTTCCGATACCACCCTTAGGTTTATCTTGTATGGTTCTAACTTTTGAAATGCATGCCTTATGGCATTATTTAAAAAGAAAAAAAAATATTAGCATAGGTTCTTTTGGATCCTTTTTCAATAGGTCCATCACAACCTCTATTGGGCTAACCACCCGTAGGAACTATACTTGTAGTCCAGAACTTGGGATGGGTTAAAAGGCTCAAATTCTCATTCCTTACTCCTACAAGCAAAATCAGATATTCTAAACACAATCTCCCCCCCCTGGGATTTCTTCATCTTCTCTTTTATCACTCTCCCTCCTTCTTTCTTTCCTTCCTTTTTCTTTTTCTTTCTTTGGGAAAAATCCACTTTTTTTCCTCCTCTGAGGTCCTCCTTCTTATCCTTTTTTGTCTCCCCTTTGGGCCTCGAGATCTCTTAGGCCTCAGCCCTATTTTCTTCGGGCTTTCTTTCTCCCAGGATTCTTTCAGTCCCATCTCCCTTTTCTCAAAAGCGGCATTGTCAAGGTTGGTCTCCTTTGAGGCAGATTACGTCGACTTCCTTTCTACCACTTTTTCATTTGTTAGCTTGATTAGTAAAAAAACATAAAATAATCATAATTTCTTATGTAAATTGTCTTTATCCAAAAAAGCATGAACAGTCAGCCCCTGTCGTAAGCCTCCAATCACCGGAGAGTGAGCATGATGTTGAATGGGCTGATTCTTTTCTCACCACTTTGGGCTAATAACTATGGGCTTTTGTAGTATGGAGAAATTATTCCCCATCAGGTTTCAATATGTATTGGACCCTCTTAGATCTACCTATTATTCATCTTTCCAATTGTACCCTTATTAGTGGGGAATGTGATGCAGGAAGCCATCCTTCAACTTGCAAACTTGACAGGACCTTAAACACTCTTCCTCATAAGAACAACGAGCATCAACCAAGCTAAAGTCTTTATTGGATTTGGAATATTTTCGATGCCCCCACGGACCCCATGGGTGTCGGCGGCAGCAAAAGAAATGAGTAAGTCGAAGAAAGTCTGTCTTTGCTTATCTGCAAGAACTTTTTCCCACCAATCCTTGGAGTTTGGAGAACTTCATTCTTCCACGGTTTCTTGTCCAGTATAGCTCATTTTAAATTAAACCAAAACAAAAAAATTCCACCAAATAAAGTAATTAGGATTAACATAAAGTGGTCTTATTTTAAAGTTCCCTGATCCAAATTACACTTCCGGTATATATATTTAGGATTATGATAGTCTAATCATTTGTTAATTTTTTTTTTTTGAAAAAAAAAACCAAATTTTACGAAAATTCTTACACTTACAGTTTAAACTTTTATAAATTTGTTATATCTACTGTCGAAACTCAAACTGCTTAACTGAATATGATAATTCTACAAAAGTAACATCTAAAATGTTGTGAAACTACGTACATAGTAATACGATTTTGAAAGTGTAATAAAAAAAAAATAGGAGAAGAAAATGAATAATTTTTCAGGAACTATGATATATTTTGAATATTTTTATATGTCATATATATATATATATAGCGAACTCCAAGATACATGTAAAAATCTAGATGTATTTGTAGAAATCAAGATACGAGAATACTCAAAGTCATAGGGCCAAATGGTCATTCCACAATATATTGAAGTATAAGATTCATAACACTACGCATTGGATAATCATATACACCAAATATGCCTGTTAAAACCTTGCCATGGAAAAATCTAATGGAAAAAAAACCAATGGAGAAGGAAAAAGAGTACAATATTCATGTGTACCTTTAAGTAATAGAAGATTGTCACATTAGAAACTTTTTCTACAAAGGGAAAACCGAATTAGACAAAACCTTAGCAAAGGAAAAAGAGTACAATCTACATCGATAGTTTTCTTAAAGGAAAATATCACAACAAAAAAACTAACCTTTATCGGCGGTCTTTTTAGTGGCAGTTGCAAAAAACATCGCTAAAAAAAAGCGATACTAAAAATAATTTTTAGCAGCAGTTTACAAAAGGTGTCGTAGCATCCTTTTCCTTTAGTTGTGTGAAAAACCTAGTTTAGACCCAAACAACACTTAAAGGAGTGAATGAGTGTTTTCCCCTCTAATTAATACTATTAAAACACGTTCTAAAATTGTCCAATCTAGATATGAATAACTTCCAATCCAATCAACAACATACATAATAGAAAATGAAATCAAATATCAATAACATAAGGAGACAAGATTTTGTTACGAAGTGGAAAACTTTTGAAGTACCCTTCAAAAGAAAAACCACTCCGGGCTAAACTACGCCAGCCGATATCCCCAAAAAAAAACCTTATAAACAAGGATTCAGACACTGGCAAAACCTATTGCTAACTCTGACAGCCCCGATGTAAAAATCTAAGTAATCTACTCAGACCCCCTCGTGTGACAATCACCTCAAACTCCTGAGGTTCTTCTTATGGACTCTTTGCGAACAAACTTGTTTTTTAACACCAGAACTTTGGTGTCCAAACTCTTTCAGCACTTTGAAAGGTTCACAACGAAAAGTTAGTTTCAAGGTGATTGGATGAGACAAAATCTGATCGATTTAGGTCAAGAATTACTAAGGTATTTTTCTCTCTCAAATGACGGCTTAAATAAACAATGGGACGACCTCTTTAAGGTTACAAGTTGACATCTCAAGGTATATAAAGACTACCTTAAGTTTCAAGTGGAATGAGACTTTGAAAAATAGAATTTTCTAAAATTCATCAATTTTCACTCGAGCCAGGGTCGAGCATTAGTCAGCCAAGCTTTTATGTGAAGGCTTCGCTCAGGCCAAGAGGTGAGCCTCAGGAGAGTGAGACCAATCTATTATGTCACGCCCCGAACGCTAGCTCATCGAGGCTAATGACAGCCGTGAGCATTCCCAACAAGGAACACTCCAGCGAACGTACTAAATTCTTGCAGCGGATTTTTTTTTTTTTTTATAAAGCTAGCAATTAACGCGCATACGGAACTTGGGATCCTATTTCTAGTACTTGCATCTTGATCAATGACTTGAAGTAATTAATTACAAAACAGTCTCAAAATACCAATCGCTTAAACTTTACTAGGCCGACCCATGACCACCACACCACGGAGGCTCATGTCAAAAATTATATCTAGTCCTTTAATGAAATAACAAAAGGGAAGAGGGCATTCTCGTCGGTCCCTCTTCTAGATGTCTCCACCTGAAATGTTGTCTGGAATGGTACAATTTAAAACTGTCGTCAGTAAGGGTTTATATGCGCATGTCTTGCAGCTAGCATGCATGACTACTTGATCTGGTAGGCAAGTGAGGTGTGCGGTTTTTCTAGGGCAAGGGGAAGTGAAAATACGCAAAAGAGGGGGGGAAAGGGGTTTAGGCGTATTGGCTTTGGGGGGGGGGAAAGACAAGGCTATTTCCAGCTACCATATATTATGCTATCCCATTTTAAACCCTATGTCTCACACATTTTCAAGGTTAAAGCCCTAATTAAATTCTTCCAATTAAATTCTTCCAACTTCCAATTAAATTCTTCCAAATATTATTAGGGACATATTAAATTCTTCCAATTAAATTCTTCCAAATATTGTAACTTAGGGACATATTCCATTAATTAAAATAATAGCCTAACCTAATTAATCTCAATTAGCCTAAAATAATTAGCCTAATTAATCTCAATTACTGCCTAACCTAATTAATCTCAATTAGCACGCTACGCATTTAATAATACAATTGCAAATAATATAACATTTAAATCCTAGCTTAAAACTCATAGCTTAAAACTCATAAAACGCTAGGGGAAAATTCCACCTAGACATAACGTTAGATTAATCTCCCCATACATGCCTCTCTCAAAATTAGAGTAATAATAATAATTTGAGCAATACAAATTTGAGCAATACAACTTAAGGAGTCATAATTCTTTAAAATGAAAGAAATAAATAAGGTTGGGGTCTCACATATTACTTGTCCTCAAACTTCGCTCAAGCCAGCAATCAAACCTCAGGTGAGCAAAACAACATTGTCAGGTGTTTTACAGAGCTCCTTCGTGCGTGGAGCTAGCATGCAACTTAATGTAGAATCCTTTTTTCGACTAACCTCTTGAGAAACTTCTCATTCTTTTTAACACTTTGACTAAATTTATTGATAAAAAATTGCAACTCAATTTGGACTTAGTTTGGCACGAAATTATGCCAATACTCAAATACAATAACACCGTCTGAGAGCATATAACATAATAGGCAAAGGTCTAGCAATTAACTGAAATCGTTTGATGAAGGATTTAGCTAAACCATTTTGAATATAGATATGAGGAACAAAATATCCAATATAGGCACAGGGGGATTGGGCTTATGGCGATTAAAGTTGACATGGAACGTGCTTATGACCAAACGGAGTGGAGTTTTCTCATATCCGTTCTTCATAGATTTGGGTTCTCTGAAAAATGGATTCAGATTGTCCATCAGTGTCTCTCCATAGTGACTTACTCGGTGCTTTTAAATGGCACTCCCTTTGGGCTAATCACACCTAAACGTGGGTTACGGCAAGGAGACCCATTGTCTCCATTTTTATTCATTCTCGGCACTGAAGTCCTTTCCCGAATGATATCTCGAGCAAAAGTTAATGGGTTGATTCATGGTGTGAAAATTAGTCGCTCAACACCACCAATTTCGCATTTACTCTTTGCAAACGACACTATGATTTTTGCTCGAGCCTCTTCCAATGAAGCTACTGCTATTGTTACTATGATTCACAATTATACGGGCTGGTCTGGGCAGTCCCTTAATTTACATAAGTCCTCTGTGTCGTTTAGTAAAAATGTGCATCCACTACAAGAAAAATTGCCTTTAGGGACGTTTTTTGTTTGGGAGAGACACAAAACCATCCCTAAAGGGCCCCTTTTAGGACGCAAAAAAAAGAACCGTCCCAAAAGGGGTGTTAAGCCACGTCTTTAGGGACGGTTCCTTTTTCCGTCCCTAAAGATAGGGTTTTAGGGACGGATTTCCAGCATCCGTCCCAATAAAATGGCGGGAATTTGGCGGGATGAAACTTGGGATGACAATATTTCGTCCCAAAAATATAGCAAGTTCAAACTTATTTCCGTCAGTTCGAACTACCTTTTTGGGACTGGTTAAAGACCGTCCCAACAAAAAAATAAGTTCCAACTACTATGAATGAAGTTCGGATCTAAGCTTTGGGACAGTAGAAAAGCATCCCAATAATGTTCAAGTTGGGACTATCCGGAACAAAGTTGGCACCAACGTCCGATGTGCGAACTGCATATATATAAGTTCGAACTAATATGGGATTTGACTGTTAAAACTCCCCATGTTCAACACCTGTCTAAAATTTGATTTATTTAAACCAGTCCGAACTAGCTTCTATGTAGTTCTAACTTTGCAGACAGAGCAGATCGACGTGATGTGATGTGACCCTTCATTTAATGCGTCAAGTAATTCCGAACTAATATTACGTCCGTTGCAACATATGTAATAGGTATAAAAGTGCTAACTTTCTTTACTATAGTGCGGACTTGTGTGTTAGCCCAAGGTTGTTTTGCAAACAATCCATAATTGATTTTGATGATAACAAAAATTCTAAGTGCTTTGAAGACTTTTAGATTTTATCTTGTCATTCCACTATTTCTAAAATATATTTCAAAAGATTGAGGTTATTTCTTTAAATTATTTTTAAGTATACTTGAACACCATTACATAAGTTGATAAGATCAATTTTTCATATTGTAGGTGTTTAAAGAAGTGTTGGAATGGATTGGACACTTTTAAGATGCTGATTTTTCTCTTCAGCAGTTATATGTGTCGACACATTGAATCGACACATTGCACTTACTCCAGAATGCAAAATTCACAGTATTTTCAGACTAAGTGTTCAATGTGTCGACACATTATGTCGACACATTGCACTACACCCGAGAGCATGTTTCCAAGACAAGTTTTAATGTGTCAGCACATACATCAATGTGTCGACACATAGTGCGAATTTGCAGAAATCCTGGAACGACGCCAACTTATCCAAAAAGTCTCCAAATGGTCTCAAATGACCTCCAACGGCACTCAAACTTTACAAGAAAACCCTTGAAGCCTAGAGGACTATATATAGAATGAGATAGAGAGAGAAAGCAAGATCCAAAGATTTCATTTGCTGATTCCTCTAAGATCAAAGCTCTTATTGTTAAATCTTCTTCTCTTGCTTATCCTTGACGATCTAGCCTCCAAAGAGAGAGAAGTTTCTTGAAGAAGAGACAACACACTTGCAATCAATCGTGCCCTAACTTCTAGAGAGAGAAAGTGCTTTGAAGAAGAGGGAAGACCGCACCTACCAAGAAAGCTTGTGCTCCTACTTGCCAAACTTTAGGTTTCATTCAAGAATCTTGTCTTCTTGCACTTTATTGAGCTTTTCATTTGCTGCTTAGAGAGTCATTCCACACGTTGTGAGCTTTCCACTTGCATATTCGGCTTAGAGAGCCATTATTCATTGTACCCATCTATTGTAAAATATTTGAGTGTTGGGAAAACACTTGTCCTACTTGTGAGAGTAGAAGAAATCCCTTGGGTTTTGGGATTTGTGAAGAGAGTTAAAGCGTGAGCTCGAAAAATGCTTTGTAAAGGTTCCTTAGCACCCCGGAAGCTAAGGTGTATTTGCTATTTGGAGAATAGTGAAGGAAGCCCAAGGAAGTCAATAGCCTTGGGGGTGGACGTAGGCAAGTGTTGGCCGAACCACCTAAAAATACGGTGTCATCTCTCTAACTCTATCACTCTTACGTTTCAGTACATATTTATACTTGTGGAGATTTATGCTTTATGATTTATTGTTCTTCTTATTAAGAAGCATTAAGCATATTCATATCTGCTCTTGTATTTGTAGAAAAATTATATTTTCTAGATATGCATTTTTGTTAAAAAGGGGAGACGTTTTTATAAACCCAATTCACCCCCCTCTTGGGTTGTTATTTAGACTTTCATTGTGAAATATAGTATGAACATCTTTAGCGGATACATACATCTAGATAGATATCTTGTCTTTATTGTCCGAACGTCCTATCTCCAAGTTCACACTATGTATAGTATATATAAAAAAAGAAACAATGCCATTTGGACACAGAAGTGTGACAAACTTCTTGGATGCTGCTAAGGTCCTTCACATGTTGGGGAGGGCAGGCAAAATCCTCCCGGTCCGATATGCATAGAGATATTGAGGAAGAGCATATCGCAGCTCAAACGGGCTAACGGAGTGGTAGATGATACAACTAGATCCTCCTGGGCCACCGAGCTTCTTGAAAGTTTTGGTCGGCTTGAGGATCTTGTTAGAAAGAAATTTGAACAGCAACACAGGATGATAGTGAAGTTAGGGAAGAAGGTCGATGACCTTAGTGGTTTGGTTGATGCGATGCAAAGGATGGTTCATTAACTTTCGTAGTCTAGTTCCTATTTTATTTCTTCTTTTTGGGTTATGTGCTTATTTTGGGACAATGATATTTTGTACTTATTTTGGATATGTTGGATTCCTTGGTTTTGTACTATTTTGGATATGATGGACACTTCTTTATGGACTTTATGGACAATTGTTATCTTTATGTTTATATTACTGATTTGTACTAACTTTTACTGTCTATGTCACTTTTTTTTTAATTAATTTACGTTATCAAAAAACATTCAAGGCAAAAAAGTATTAATGGTGTAAAAGCAGTTTCAACTGGAAAGTCTAAGTCTGCACAGCTATCTCTTAGTGTGCACTTGAGAATATAAATCCCAACTAATATTTTCTAAGTGCGAACTGTTTAGACTTTACGAATTTAGATTCAACAGATGAAAGAGTTCGGACCGCGTATAGTTAGGTTCGCACTATATTCCATTAGTTTGCACTTTTTAAATTTTTTTCCCCATGATAATCCTCGCGCCATGTTAAATTTGACATTTTTATATGGAAGTAAATAGCAAAACGATGTCGTTCCACCTTGTGCGAAAGTCCTTGATGTCCGTGGGGAGTAGTTCCTATGTAGTGCGAACGGGTCCACATGAATTACGTAGTCCGAACTGGTTAAAGCATAGTGCCCACTAAGTTATGATCTTGTGCGAACACGCGTTTCATTTGAATTTCATGTGACCACGCAAATTTTGTTTCCCGGTATGTTAAGTTGGAACTAGTACAGATGAGGGTGAACGATGATGTAGTAGTCCGAACCGGGTGTTCTTTGGTGCACACTAATATATGTTAGTGTGAACTATATATTGACATTGTATTATTTATATGGTAATGTGTGTTAAATTCATTATTTTACTATGACTTACCTTTCATATTTTTATCACATGTACTCTAATGTGCATTAAATGTCATCTTTATTTCATGTACCTACCATGTTGTGATCATATGTACACCAATAAAGTGATGATGATCGTTATGCTAACCTGAGGACATTGATAATGAGTGTAGCACGTGTGAGTTGATGTGAGGTACATTAAGTTTGTTAGAATGTGCTTAATACAATTTGATAACCCGGTGATATTATGAGCACATTACTATAGATGTGCAAGATGTATCGAGTAATGAAGATCATTATGCTAACTTAAGGACATTGATAATGAGTGTAGCATTGTGTGAGTTGATGTGAGGTAAATTAATTTTGTTAGAATGTGTTTAACACAATTTGATAACCCGGTGATATTATGAGCACATTAGTATAGATGTGCAAGACGTATTAAGCAAATGTATATTAGGTTTGACACATTAGTAATAACCCAAGCGCGTGTGTTAATATATGTTGCAATCTAATGTGTTAAGGAGTGCTAATTTAAATTGATGTATCTATTATGTTTTCCTCACATTATTTTTATGATTAGAAAGTGTTATCGGATTGTGATTGAATTGTAAATTTATACGTGTTTTTTAAATTATCGTAGTCCTTTTTTACGTTTTGAACTACGAACAATAAGTCTAACTGGGCCAAATATAAGTTATGTCTTTGTGTATATAGTGCGAACTCATTTCAATATAAGTCTGAACCATCATATCTACACTTCCAATCATATATAAGTCTAGTTGGAACATATATTTCTTCGGAGTGGAAGCAAACTGTGTCATCCAACTTAATATCTTAGTCCGAACCTATATATACTAGTTCGACCTGGGAACACAGACTTAAAAAAAAAAAAAACTTAACAGCTTCGTGCAGACCCATTTGTGCACGAAGCTGCTAAACAAAAGGGGGAGTTCGGCTGGGCAATGCAGTTCTACGGTGTGGTGAGCGAGGACAACACTGAAGAAAACATTGGGCTAGTAATTTGTGGGGATATTGGGGTCTTGGTGGCTCGAAAAATCTCAATATCGTCATGGGTTTTGTAGGTGTGAAGGCATTTAAGAGGCTTGTCTCCGGCCAAGCTTCGGTCAGAAGTGTCCATTGAGGTATTTCTTTCACATCTACTTCTGTTTTCCTTGCTTTGATTCCAATATATGGTGGTGATTTGAAGATGAGATTTGAAGGTGGGATTTGTCGTGAAGACCTCAAGAATCTGTTGCCAGTGGAGTAAGTCACTCTTCTCCTATGTCTTGTACACACTTCTATCTTGTTTTTGCATGGTTCTTGTTGTGATTTGGTGTCTGGATGAGGTCCTTGGCGTGGTTGTTCAGTCGTTGGGTTTCTACAAATTTGGGTCTGTCCATCATAGTTCGAACTATATATTTTGCTGTTGAAACGTATTTGTATTAGTCCGAATTGTATATTTGCATGTTGAAACTTATTTAAATCTGAATTCAAACTGAGTATTTATATGTTGTAATTGTGCTTTGCAACTCTGTCTATTTTGGATATGTTGTTGAAACGCATGAGCTATATGGTAGGAACTAATAAGATTGTTGTTGGAACTTATTTCACGTATGTTTAAACATTTACTCTGAAGTTGAATTGAATATTTTTCAATTGTAACTGTGCTTTGCAACTGTTTCAACGCTTTATTGTTTGTTGAAACTGAATTCCATTGCATGAGATATATAGTGGGAACTCATGATATTATTGTTGGAACTCGTGTCAGTGTGCTTAAACATATACTCTGAAGTCAGAACATGCTTTTAAAATGTTGAAACTTGTATTGTTAGAATATTTTTGATGAAACTGAATTCTATTGCATGAGAGTTTGGATGATGACAGTTCAGACATGGGAGATGACGGGGGACATGAGACTTGAATATGAGAATGAAATAAGTCTTAGAAAGCTCGAACTACATATATCGTAAAGGAAAAATGTTAATTTGATTAATGAACACGTTATATTACTAATTTCTTTTAAATTCTAACATTATAATTGTGTATGAAATAGGTGGAGAGACAATGGCCAACCGAGCGAAACGTCAACGAGCGGTCGCCCCATGCCCTTCATCACCACCCCCTATCTTTAACAACGTGTACATCTGACTCTAAGGCGACTATGTTAAGTTTTAGTATAACATAACTTATTTTTTGGAATTATAATTGTGTTTGAAACAGGCAGCAACAACATCATGTAGACGGAGAAGCCAGTTGGTGCCGGTGATGCCTGCTCCTACACCTCCACCCTTGCATCTGGAGATTTTGAAACCCGTGCTTCATCACAACCTACTCTTGCACCATCCTTAGGGGGTATGACACATAGTAGTACTGGATGTAAGTTGTATTAGACTTTTTTCATGTATTTCTTTTTTTTAGTTATGTTTCCTTATAACGTTTTATTATGTAAATGCAATCGCATCCATTTTTTGGTTTTTGTAGCCACATCTAATTCTGGATGGCGTAGTAGGACGTGTGGGCTCGTATTAGACAAGGTACAGGCCACTCGACTCGATAAGTTGAGTGTGTCGATTCCTGATAACTGTGCCGCCGATGTTGGTGAGAATTCGACTAAGCTTTCCACTCAGATTGTATTATTAGTTCGTGGTACTATACCCATGGCGACTTCATCATAGAATGAGGTTCCTACAGAGTGCAAAGAGTACGTCACGGTGCGCATATTGGTAAGTATATTTCACCTTTATATATGATATTTCATTACTTGATAACTGACGGTCTTATTATGTCATGCAACAGGACGATTTCAATCTTGATTATAATCGAGAGAGGACCTACGGACAATGAACATGATAATGGCGAAGAGCTACCGTCAATTCAAGGGAAGATTGCATGAGCACTACAAGAAAAAAGGGGGCGGGAATAAGGAAGTGGCTATTCGACACCCCCATCCAAACATGGATGAAGATACTTAGGCGAAATTGTGTGACATGTTTGCTGATCCAAAATATGAGGTACATGTATATCTTTGACTGCAATTACTAATTATGAACGCGTTTAACCATTTATCATGAAACTATTTTCCAGGAAAAATGTAAAGTAAACACTGAAAATAGAAAGGGCTTGACGATTTTCCACACAGCTGGTACAAGGACGTTTGCTCGATATCGAAAAGTGTTGTAAGTGATATCATTCTTATTTGTATATTGCTATCTTTATTTACTTCATTTCTAACTTATTACGTAATTCTCTAAGAAACTTCCCTTCTGTAACTTTAGAGATTAGGCCAGCTGAATTGTATGATGTATCCCACAAGCGGAAAAATGGGACTGGTTGTCCGATGTTACTAAGGACAATCATATGAGTACACTTACATTGATCCATTTGGTATGGTGTTTATTTCAAAGTGTTAATAGTTATTGTCATCCTTGGTGGTTGTACTTGGTAATAGATCCGCTGGTTGGTGGTTGTTTTGGTACTTGATTTTGCTGGTTAGTGGTTCTACTGAAGTTATTGGAATACTCTACTGCTTGTGTTGGTAGCTATATGAATTTTTGTACTCAGGAATAGTCCCTACTATAGTAGTTATGCTGCCGGATTTACTACGGCTATCTCTTTATAAGTTATTTTATATATTTGTCAAATATTATAATTTCACATATATATACCAAATGAATGTAACATTAATTATTAATGATTCATCTTATGGCAAGTTTTTTGCAGTAAAAGATGAGGAATTGCAAGAGCAAGCTATCTCAGATGGGAGGTCCTACAACGACATTGATATCCTCCATCAGGTCCTAGGCCCCAAGCCTGGTTATGTGAGGGGGTTGGGGCGAGCAGTGAAGCCTCCAAGAAGCTCAGGATTGACATCCACTAGTGTAGCACGACAATTAAGAGAGGCACAGTTGGAGATAGATAGATTGAAAGCGAAACAAGAAGCTGAGATAGAGTAGATGAGAATAGAGCGGGAAGCAGAGATGGAGCGCATGCGAGCTGAGCGACAATAAGAGATGAAGGAGTTGGAGAACAGATTGATGAGGGAAATGAGGGAGCGCATGAATGATTTCATGACAAACTCTTCCCACGGTTTGTAGACCCTATTCCCATATTCGTTGTTGGACAATGTGATTTATATTATTTTGGAATTATGTTGGACTTATGTTAGCTTGGTTTGATGCTTATTTTGTACATATGTTATTTTTGGATTTATGTTTAGTATCATTATATTATAAACAATGTTTAACATTTGGAGAATGATGTTATTTTTGTAACTTTGACTTATGAAGACCCGTATTGGTTTCTTGTATGGATGATAGTATTCTGAAATCTATTGTAGCACATTCATGTATGGGTTTATTGAGGAATTTTGGTTTCAATTTTTTGGGATTCTGCATATTACAGGTCTCCGTTCGAACCCAGGTTTTTCAAGTTAGGACACATATAAAATTACAGGTCCCCATTCGAACTTATTTAAAACACATTCCAACTACTATCTATTGAGTCCGAGAACCAACTGTTCGAACTAAACCCCGATGTCCGAACTGAAACAATAAAAGTTCCAGCTTAATAAACTCTGCTCCAACCGGAACCTGTTCTAACTACACTTTGTTAGTTACAACATACGTACTGTTAGTTGGCACTGGTTATAGTCCGACTAATATAACCATGTTCCAGCTGTATGTTGTTGGCACTTATGATGTCTCCGTGCGGACTGTCTAAGTTCGGACTGAAGTAAAATAGTTTGAACAAAGGCAGTTCGGACTTACCTCTTGTAGTTCCAACTTGTATGTGTGGTTCCGACTTAGTTCTGTAAGCTCCGACTCACATAAGTTCGGACTGACTCTTTGATTGTAGTCGGAACTTGTTTCGTCAGTAGTTCGGACTATTATCGCTGGAAGTGAGTCTTTTGGACGGTTTCTGATTTACAGTCCGAACTTGTGTATATTTAGTTCGGACGTGGAGAATTTGGGACGGACTGGCAATTGGCATCCCAAAAACCTTCTGGGATGCAGCTGTTGGGACGAGTCCTTGGGACCGTTTTTTGGCCTTTTGGGACGCTTGCCCTCCGTCCCAAAAGGCCAAATTTCTTGTAGTGATCCGTCATTGAGAGTTCCATTAGCTTGGTCTCTAGGTATTGGCCATTCTTCGCAACCGAGAGAATATCTTGGGCTGCGACTCATCCTTCCTCGCTCCAAAAGACAAGCTCATTTAGAACTAAAAGAAAAGCTACTGAAGAGAGTCTCTGGGTGGAGGTCGAAATTATTATCACAAGCTGGATGTGCTTGTCTAATAAAGTCAGTCCTATCAGCCTTGTCTTCATATTATCTGTCAAGCTTCCTCTTGCCGAATAAATATTGTATGGAGCTTGATAGTATATTATGAAAATTCTGGTGGGGCTTCCCTCAAGATAAAAACCGTAGTTTTGTCCCTAGAGCTTGGCCTTCTATATGCTGGCCAAAAACTATGGGAGGCTTGGGATTTCGGTTATTTCATGACTATAACCAAGCTCTCTTATCTAAGCTCATGTGGCAGATTTGTAACCAAAGGACAAGTTTTGGGTCAAGGTTTTGCGTGCCAAATATTGTAGTCTGAATGCTATCAGTGTGCCGGCTACTACCAATGCTTGTTCTTGGTTTTGGCAGGGTATTTTGAAGTCCCAACCTCTACTTGGAAAAGGGATGATCTTTTCAGTCGGGGAGCAGTCCGAGTTAAACTGTTGGAAGGATCCTTGGGTTCCGGGTCTGGAGTTGTTTAAACCAATCCCTCGGCAAGATTATGGAGATTTACTTCCCAACTTAAAGGTTCAGGCCTTGCTTCATATAGGCAGTTTACAGTGGAATGAGAGGTTGATTCGGGAGGTCTGTGATGAGCCCAGTGCAGATGCTATTCTTAATTTACCGCCCCCTCAACCAAACAATAGTGACTCTCCACGCTGGCTATTAGCCAATAACCAGTCCTTCTCTGTTAAATCTGCATATTTGGAGATTCTCAAATCTCGGACTCCACCTTTGGCTATTTTGTCAGAGGTTGAATGGGGAGCTTTCTGGAATCTAAAAATTCCAGATTGCATTAAACATTTTCTGTGGCGTGTGGTGTGGAATGCACTTCCTACCCGCTCAATTCTTGCTCGAATTTTTCAACATGTTTCCCCAACTTTTAGTATTTGCCCTCTTTGTGAAACTGGGGAGGAGAATTTGGAACGTCTTTTTCTGTATTGTCCTTTTATTGGGTGCATCTAGAGACAAACACCATGGCCTATGAATTTGGATGCACTGGTTTATCCTCTATGGTGGACTGGATTAAGATTGTCTTAGACCCAGGTAGGTGGCTCCATTTGAATGAGTCACTAGTTCACTCTTTTGTGCTCTATGCAGTAATTGCCATGGACCTAACTTGGTTTGCAAGGAATCAAGTCATTCATAATCATGTCCCTGCTGACCCAAATCTGCTTCTGCTACGAATTCAGAGCTGTCATTGGCAACATTTGGCTGCTTGGAGAGAATTAGCTCAGCAAGCTCACAGGACTTGGCTTCCACCTCCGGATGGGTTTGTGAAAATCAATACAGATGCTGCTCTTCGGCCTTCCTATGTGGCCATTGCGTGTATTTGTTGTGATCATCAGGGGACGACACTTTGGGCGAGGTCTGAGATTTATCCGAGCATGTCTCCACTTTTGGCAGAGTTGCTAGCAGTTTGTATGGCAGTTGGTGAAGCTTGTTCTCGAAGCTTGAACGACGTGATTTTTGAAAGCGATTCGCTTGTTTCCATCACCGGTTTGAATGATCCCTCGGTTGTGACACCTGAGGATTTGGGAGATACCATTGGAGCCATTCGTACAATGGCGTTGGATAGACCATCGTGGAGTTTTGTAAAAGCTTCACGCCAAGCAAATTCATATGCGGATTTCTTGGCTAAATGGGCTGCTTCTAGAAAATTTTTTGGGGGTATTCCTTTTAATATTTTACCTGTATTCCTCCTCCAGCATCATTTGTGTTTTGAACCACCTTGATGGTTTTTCTGGTTAATAAAGATATTGTTGTTTAGAGAAAAAAAAAAAAAAAGAAGAAGAAGATAAACAACAGTCATTAAAAGCTTGGGATGTAAATTTAGCAACATTATCTAATTGAATGCTCTGGATCGAATGAATTGGAAATTGTACTCTTAGTCTAATAATTTGAGCAAGAAGTCAAGCAAATGCAACATTTTAAGTAGAAAAAAAACAAACATGTGACCATGTAGTGGATGTATCAATCAAAACCACAAAATATCTAAATAGTCCACATGAAGGATGAATTAACCCTTAGAACATGAACTACATGGATAATCACATAGTAAAAGAATCTTCTAGTTCTTTAAAGGATGTCCATGTGAGTTTTTAATAATTTGACGTATTATTATAGATCCTAGATGTCCTCATATCAAAATATAAAGCTCTTCAGAGAAGAGTATTTCTCGTGCATCTTCTTCTGACTAATCTATTAAACAGGAAAGCTTGTGGAGCCAATATAATTAATTGACTCTAAAGAAGATCACAACATTTACAAATTTTCACGCACATGTAGACTTACTATTCAACAAGTGGATGTCCAACGGCAACAATTTGTCAATTTATGTCAATAAGCAAAAGCTGGGAATTTATTACTTAATCCCCAAGAATTAAGGATTAACGAAACCATTTTACACATCCATCTTCATGCCCCCTTCCCTTTGTGAACTTCTTCCTTCACCTTCTCCGAACCCCATATTGTCCTTCCTCTTCATTTTCCTCATCATTAACATCGTCTTCCTTTTCCTTAACAAATGAGAGAAAAGATTGAACACGTGCAGATTGTGATCGGCAAGAGAGACTCATGTACTGGCGAACAATCTTAATGACATACAATAGGAGAGCAAGAAAGCAAGGTAAGCCACATATTAAAAAGAGCCCCCAAAAGCTCTTAAGTGGAAGCCGGTCTACTTCATGCTTCGCGCCTTCTGAGCTGCAAGCTTTCCTTGCAAGCCACTTGTCATGAATCTTTTGTAGTTCCCCATTCTCAGACAACTTCAAGATTGCAGTTGACATGTCAATTGCTAGCGGCGAGTCCCGTGGAAAGGCCTAATCAAACGACATATAAAAAGAAGCCGATCAATTATCAACTTATGAAGAACAACCACTTGTGTTCCCACCGGGGATAAAGTTTTCGATTGCAGTCAAAGAATAAGCAATGGAAACTAATTAGTTTGGAGTGGTACTTAAGAAACCCCACCCCATTTTGGTGAACTCCTGACCTACTATGCTAAACTCACATCTAGTGGCGAGAAAGAGCTCCATATATGCACGCATGTCAACAATTGCAGCGACACCACCCTCTGGGGGCCGTCTCTCAAGGCTTTCTCATATTCTTTTTAGAGTTAAGAGAAACAAGTCTGGACCTTTGGATGTTGAACTCTTTGGTTAAATAGCTTTCGATAAATGTTCCATGCTGGTAACCAATGGGATCATTGCTTGCCATTAAACTTTTGATCCCTTTAATTGGAGAGGAAAGTTGTTCCACTGTGAGGATCGAGGTGAGACTTGCAATATAACTTGAATTAAGTACTAAAACGACAAAAAGCCATATGATAAGCACTAAGCGACCAAGAGTGCTGTTAACCTTTTCTCCTGCATAAAGAAGGAAAGAAGAATCTCAGTATATATAGAATTATGTATAAGATATATGCTTGATTTGGGGATGTAGAAATTTATAATTAGCAAGCAAAGACTAATTAAGATAGAGCATTTCACTTACTATGAGAGAAAAACAAAGTTGAAAAGCTAAACCTGAACAGCAACCAAAAAAATAGGCAATTCGAACAAGATAAGAATCTGTAGAACACTAATGAAGGGAAAGTTTAGGAAATAGTCCTAATTAAAGTATACCTATATCATTGTCTAAAATAGTTTGACATTTCTTCGAGGCTTACCACACTATTGTGACCAATTGTTTTCTAGGATAGCCTCGAAACTCCTCATTTGTCCTTCGCTCCAGAATCCAAACAACTACTCCGACAGCAAGGAAAAATAGACCTGTGACACCCCACATCATTGGAGTAAAAGGTCTCAAAAAAGCCCAAGCACTAGAGTTCAACTTCTGAATTGGGGCCACTACAACTAGCCCCGATTCGATATATGGTTGGGTAAAATCCACTATCTTTGTCCGGTTGGTGGTAATTGTAATATCTCCAACCACAGCATCGAACGCCTACATGGAAGAGGAAAACCATTAATTTATAAATATAAATAAAATTAGAGTACAACAAAGTTTATGCCGATTCTGTTTTTAATTCATACTTACACCAGTTGAAATCATGTACAGAAGATCTGTCTTTAATGGATTGCTATGTCCATCTCCATATGGAATAAACTTATACAGGAGTGCATATGGCAATAGTTCAACTGCAGCATTAAAGACCTCAATGCAGTAACCGTGGAACATATCAGAGCCACCAATCCGCATGACAAATTCACGAAAACTATCAAGTTTTGGGACTCTAACACGCAATTGATTTCCATTGCTTGAGAATACCCAGCCGCGAGGCTTTTGGGTTGTCTGTCCAGGCCAGATTACACCATATAGACGATCAGAAGTAATAGTAGTATTAATATTTTGTCATGCGAGAAAAAGACACGTGTTCTAGAGAGAGAGACTCCTCCCTCTCTCTAGAACCCCCTCTCCCTTTGCCTAAAACAGCCCCCTCGCCTCTGCTCTGGGGAGGAGCAGCTGCTCCTCCCCTCCCACTTCTCTCCTCCGGCTATGCTCTTGGTGGCTAGAGGTTCTCTTTTCCTTGTTTTTTCGGCCTTTTTTGAGCTCTTTATTTAGTTGTTTTGGAGGTTAGATCTCATCCTCTCTGGTGGTTTTTCGTGTGCACAGCTCCCATGGCATGGGCTTCCTCTCCACCCGATGTCCAGCTTTGGCCAAGAGAGGCGGCAATCGGCCGGCGCGTGAGATCTCATGCACGCCGACGCGCGCACTTGAATATCATGAGCCCAACCTCTTTTGCCTCCCCTCTTACTGTTTTGCACGTTTTTTGGAGGTTTGGCTCCTCCGCTGTGCTCAGCACCCCCTAGCAGTCCCTGCTATCTCCGTTCGGCCTTCATTTGCCAGCGCCTAGAGGTCACGCGCGACCTTGCACTCGTGCGTGGCCTAGGGACTCAGCATTTTTGCTACCTACCCCCTGGTAGGTTTGTGAGGCCCTTTTGTTGCCCTTACCAACTTCCTCCGTTTGGTGGACTATTCCAGCTGTTTTTCTCTGGTGGATCTCTTTGCTACCGCTATTTTGAACCACCTACAGTTGCCATGTCTACTCCTACCCTGTGTGCAGCCAGTCATTGCCTGAAGATCGCCCTAAAGGAGTCGGATCATTGCTCGGTTTGCCCCTCCTCCAGTGGAAGCCGCCATCACCTTGAGTGGTGGTTTGTTGTGTTCCGGTATTTGTGACAAGTTTGTATTTGTATTGTATTCGGTCCTTGTGACCGGTTTGTGTTTGTATTGTGTTCTAGCAATTGTGGCCAGTTTGTGGTTCTGGTTATTTCACGGCCCTTGTAATAGGTGGTCCCGGCTCTCGTGTCCAGTTATTGTACGGCCCTCCCGGCTCTCGTGTCTAGTTATTGTACGGCCCTTTGGTTTGTTTAGGGTTTTTGCTGGCCATTTGGTCGATTTTTTGTTTTGTATTGGCTTTATGCTTCTCGGTTTTAAATATATTATTATTTTGTCATGCTTGCAGCTTTTCTGGAGGCAGAACATATAAGCTAGAAGAATTAGACCAATAGCCAATTATCCTCATCATTTTGCCAATGATATTGATGGCTTCATATGCTAGATGAATGAGGTTCCCATCCGAATTAAACTTGATTGAGCCAGTTACACCAGTTATATTAACCTGTAAAACGCTATCAAGCAACACTTTCCCTCCATCAAAGATGCTTAAAGCATCAAGAAGAAAGGTCCCTCCGTGGAACTCAGGTAAACTCGAATTGTTTGAGATTGAAATGTTCTCTGTTTGACTTAAAAATGCGTCATGAAGTGCATGAGCAAGAAGTGAAACGGTGTCGTAGGCATATAGACCATAAGCATTTAGTCCGAAAGGGTCCTTATCTGTCCTTGTAGCAATCAAGTTGCTCCATCTAGAAACAAAGTTCTTTTAAGTTCTGAATCCGGAGTGTGCATACGCAATGTAAGGACTCCTTGAATACTATCCATTGCCATCGAAGGGAGGGAGGGTTCCGTGTCAAGTACAGTACATAGCCAGTCAGTTTCAATCCACACATGATATCCACTTCCCATCATTCCCATATTCCGTGCCACATCAAGTACCTCTAGACCCCAGTCAGCCACATCAAGTACCTCTAGACCCTCAGTCAGTGTAAAGGTGAAGGATTAATGAATGAATTGAATCCATCAAAGCCAACCTTAACTAATGAATTGTATGTGATTTTACAACAGAGTTCATTTGCATAACGCCATGATATAAGAATCAGAAGGTAGCAAGCACATCTCATGAGATGGAGATCATCAGTGGTTCGGATCATGAAGATCAATCTCTTCAACTAAATTCAAGACCCCAAAGACAGCCATACATATAATACCAAGAATACAACAACTACGGCACATGCAAGAATTAAAAATTTACCAACCTGGATTCGACGGAACGAGCTAGATATCTATGATGGTGACCAATATCCAAGACTTATGCTTTCACGGTTCACCTGCTGTGAACTTAGATCACAATGTGCATGGAGTTAGCCTGCGTTTTTCTTAGGCACTTGATGAATGAAATTCTTGTATTTTTGTACCTTTGTCCTCTTATTGAGTCGTGTAACTCGTTATCAATAAACAGGGTCCATCTTAATGCCGTTATTTGCAATCAGTATGGTTGTCATGATGGTCAGCCAAAATATTATTGAATTCTAGCCACAGGTTCCAATCTTTATGGGACCCTCTTATCTCTACCTATTATTCATTTTTCCAATTGTACCTGTATTAGTGGGAAATGTGATGCTGAAAGCCATCCTTCCAAGCTCTTTCTCTGTCAGTAGGTCACTGTATGGGGCGC